>JAVJIF010017602.1:0-106890 GCA_038442645.1 Agave tequilana
CCATGGTCGCAGTGTATTTAACGTCATTTTTTTTAATTCCAGGGTCGCAGATGTTTATGTTTGCACTGTATACTTATGCGACCTGGTCAGTGTCGTTCATTGTTTACATTTGCACTGTTTATGACTGCGACCGTGGTCGCAGTGTTTTAAATTAATTTGCTTTTTATTCCCTTATAGGTTTTAAATAATCAATGTCTAAAGGTTTTAATTTTTCTTCATCTATAGGTAAACAACAGATGAAGGTTCGTCCCTCTGAGATCGAGCCTAAAACCTATGTGTGTGAGTTCATAAAGAAATTCAAAAAGTATATTCAGGCCGATTTCTTAGAGGCAATCAAGAATACCCCATTTGGCCCAATCTTCATGGCCTTCTATAATGAGGAATTTGGGTGTGAAAAGGGTCTAAAATCAAACGTTACTGTACTGAGAATTTTAGACCAGTATGATAGGGATTCAAGGACCTTTACAATTGGGGGCAAACAAATTGAGTTAACGGTGAGGATATTGCCCTAAGTTTTGGTCTACCTATCATTGGGTCAGATTTTATTATGAATAAGACCTGTACGATGAAGGATAGAGGGGTTATAAAAATTATTTTCCCAATATAAAGAAGATCACTAAAGTATCTATTGAAGAGGCATTGGATGATCTTCTGGTCAAGAAAAAGGAGGAGGGGTGAATTAGATGTGATAAAGAATGAACAGCTTGAGCAGTAAGTGACTTTACATGAAATTATAAGAGACAGACAGAGACTTGCATCTCAAGACTTTACTACAATAATCATCATATACATGTCGGTCACTCTATTCTTCTCCGGCAGTAAATACACGGTGCCGTGGTATATTGTGGAACAGATTGCCAATATGCAGCTGATGAGGTCAATAAGCTGGGCTAAAGCTGTTTGGCAATTCCTGATTGAGTCAATGGACATCTTCAGACATACCACGTACGAGCTGTAAGGATGCTCCGTGCAAATTATTGTAAGTATGAATATCAAATTTTGGCCACGATTGTATGAAATTCCCCATAATCTTGTGAATATTGTGTGTAAACTAATTTAATTTTACATTTTGCAGTATTGGCTATGTGAGAGGGCTCCTATTTTTGAGCCGACGTCTGGTTTGGAGGACAAAACCCCACGCGCAATAAGATGGGACCTCAGAACATTGCAGATCTACTTGAAGTTGATCTAAATGAGCTTGACGCAAATATCGTAAGTTTTAAAATATTAAATACCATATAGTATTGATTAAAAATGCGACCATAATCTTAGAATGCGACCATGGTGCAGTATTGAGCTGCACTTTTCGCAGTTCATTTAATGTGCCGGATGAAAATCACCTAGAGGGGGGGTGAATAGGTGATAATGCTAATCAATGGACAAATTTAAAAATTAAGATGTAACAATCACCCAACAAGATTCACAAGATGAACGAAAGTAAGTAAATATAGCAATGATGATGATAAGTAAGTAATAAGCGCAAGTAAAGTAATGTAAAGGAGTGCAAGAATGTAAACCAATCGCAAACACAAGGATATGTTATCGAGGTTCGAGCACCCAGCTCTACTCCCCGCCTTCCCCAGAAGGATTCTAGCTACTTCCACTATCACAAAGAAATCACAATTACACCGGAGTACCCAACTCCACAATCTCAATTACAAGCAATTCTGAGTAGTCAAAAGACCACAAACTCTCTCTTTCAAAAGTCTCTTCCCTTACAAAAGGTCCTTAGAGAACAATGAGTAGGAATGAAGCTCTTGTTGTAAGTGAAGAAAGAAAATTAAATCAGAGAGTATTTTAAAAACCACTTCAGAAAATGAGAGAGAATTTCAGCACAAAAACCAAGAAACAAAGCTCTTTTGAATGCCTTAAACTTTTGAATTTTTCTTGTAATCAAATATTGTAAACAAACTCTCCCCAAACACCCCTATTTATAGGAGAGGGCTAGGGTTAAGGGATAAAACATAATTAGGAATAATCAGAGAGTATTAGGTTTGGAATATATCCCTTAAACCATTTTAAACACAAAAAGACAAAATTTAAAACAGCCCAGAAAATAGCCGTTTACTGTTCAAAGGCTAGTCGGTCGACCGCCTATACAAAAATAGAGCCGTTACAGGTAACCGGTCGACCGCCCGGTCGACCCAACAAACCCGAGAGCAAAGCCATTGCAGTCAGGTCGGTCGACGCCCGGTCGACCGGCAGACATGCACACTGATACGTGCATCTGCCAGAACCTCGGTCGACTAGTCCGGTCGACCGGACGACTGACATAGGCACGGTCGACTGTGTGCGGTCGACCGGCTCAGGTCAAAAGTCAGGTTTAAAACACAATTTTGAAAAGACTTTGATTTTTATGAAAAATATCTTTAAATAGTAATAAGTATAAAACATAAAAATTGATTTGTAGGCAGAGGATTTTGTATAAAAATATTTTTGTACATTTATAGAAAATCATCTTAGAAACAATATGTGCGCAAAAACGTGTGTGATTGAGCTTCAAACCTATCCATCATTCTTTAACAAAATTCTAAACCTATAAAACTAAAAACAAATCTTGTTGAGCAATCTTCAAGTCTTGAGCCATGCTATGCCTTGCTAGAGCCCCTTCTTCTATGTTCTTCCTTGATATGCAATATGCCTTCTTTACTTCATGAAACCTAGAAGTTGTTGCAATAGCTAAGCAATGGCCTCCAAATGTGGTACTAACCTGAAACTTATCTTAAACAAACTCATTAGTACCAAATAGCACTAATTTGGTTTGTCATCATCAAAACTCAATAAATGGAGAGTGTAACCTTTTGGGCCAACAATCTCCCCCTTTTTGATGATGACAAAACAAATAGGCTACAAGATAAAAATATAGGGGAGGAGAAAACTCCCCTCAAATTATTATGCTATAAAGAAAACATTTAAACTCAAAACACAGAATTCATTGAAAACGTAAAAACATATATAACTTGATACCAATTTAAACCAATTGAAACAATAATGAACATATATATACTCTTGATACAATTTAAACCATTGAAACAATAATGAAAATCACATGTTATTTTCTTGATACTAACAAAACACAAGAATTCTCAAAACGCATGAAAACAAAACAAGACAACAAAAACATATATAAACTCATATAAACTCATATGGAACCAAGACCATATAAATTTATTTTTATCATGCACTAACTTATTCTCCCCCTTTTTGTCATACATCAAAAAGGGTTAGGAATCACATGTTTAATCAATAATACAAACATTAAGTTCTCCACAAATAAACGAAAATCTAGCAAATCAAGAGGTTTAGTGAAAATATCGGCTAGTTGCAAATCCGTAGAAACATAATCAATATCTATATCTCCTTTCTCAAAATGATCTCTAAGAAAGTGATATCTAATCTCAATGTGCTTGGTCTTACTATGTTGATTTGCATTCTTAGTCATGTGTATAGTACTAGTATTTTCACAAAATATTTTTATATGATCAAAATGCAAATCAAAATCAAGGAGAGTATGTTTCATCCAAAGGACTTGTGCACAACAAGCCCCCGCGGCAACATACTCCGCCTCGGCGGTTGAGAGTGCTACGGAATTTTGTTTCCTAGAGGACCATGAAACAAGACAATTACCAAGAAATTGACATGTCCCACTAGTACTCTTTCTATCTACTCTACAACCCGCATAGTCGGCATCCGAATAACTCGTCATTGAGAAATCTCCGGTTTTCGGATACCATAGACCCATCCCAATAGTGCCCTTAATATAACGAATAATGCGTTTTACCGCAATAAGATGGGACTCTTTAGGACACGATTGAAATCTAGCACAAAGACACACACTAAACATGATATCCGGCCTACTTGCCGTTAAATATAAAAGACTTCCTATCATGCTTCTATATAATTTAATATCAACATTTTACCTTGGTCATCTTTATCAAGCTTGGTTGTAGTTGCCATGGGAGTGTTGCAAGTCTTTGAGCCTTCAAGTCCAAACTTCGTTACGAGTTCCTTTGCGTACTTGGCTTGACTTATGAATGTCCCGTTTTGCAATTGCTTGATTTGGAGTCCAAGGAAGAAATTGAGCTCACCCATTGAAGACATTTCAAATTCAAGTTGCATGACCTTTTCAAATTCCTTGCATAAAAGCTCATTAGTAGAACCAAAAATTATATCATCTACATAAATTTGCACAATTAATATATCATTATCAACATGCTTAGTAAATAGAGTTGTGTCTACTTTGCCTTTAACAAAATCATTTGAAATTAGAAAACTAGAAAGCCTTTCATACCAAGCTCTAGGAGCTTGTTTCAATCCATATAAAGCTTTATCAAGTTGAAAATAAAATCGGGATGAACATGATCAATAAAACCGGGAGGTTGAGAAACATAAACTTCTTCATTAATAAAACCATTCAAAAATGCACTTTTCACATCCATTTGAAAAAGTTTAAAATTTTTGAAAGATGCAAAAGCTAGTGTCATCCGTATGGCTTCAAGCCGTGCTACGGGTGCAAAGGTCTCCTCAAAGTCAATTCCCTCAACTTGAGTGTAACCTTGGGCCACTAACCTAACTTTATTCCTAATGACATTTCCGGACTCATCCATCTTGTTTCTAAAGATCCACTTAGTACCAATTATTGGTCTATCGTGGGGCTTAGGAACAAGGTGCCAAACTTGGTTGCGCTCAAATTGATTGAGTTCCTCTTGCATGGCAAGCAACCAATATGGATCCGTCTCGGCTTCGAGAATGCCTTTGGGTTCAAAATGAGAAATGAAAGCAAAGTTACCACATAGGTCATGGAGTTTGGAGCGTGTTGTGACTCCTTTAGATGCATCACCCAAGATGAGCTCCTTAGGATGATTTGTAGCGTATCTCCAAGCTTTAGGAAGCGGTTGAGAGCTTTCCTCTTTATTCTCTTGAACATCACCAATTGATTTTACTTTTCTTCTTGAGCGGGTGAGTCCTTCAAGGATAGTCTCTCCATGTCTTCACCTAATGGTTCAATCTCTACAACATTCTCAACAACCACATTAGATTCTTCAAACTTAACATGCATGGTTTCTTCAATAGTAAGTGAAGATCTATTAAAAACTCTATATGCTTTGCTAGTAGAAGAATATCCAACAAAGATAGCTTCATAAGCCTTAGCATCAAATTTACCCAAATTCTCTTTAGTATTTAAAACAAAACACTTGCATCCAAAAACTTTAAAATATGCAACATTAGGTTTTCTAGAATGATACATTTCAAAAGATGTTTTGGAAGAATTCTTACACACATAAATACGATTTGAAAATATAGCATGCGGTGTGTTTACGGCCTCGGCCCATAAATATTGAGGGAGGTCATATTCACTTATCATTATCTTAGCCATCTCTTGAAGTGTTCTATTTTTCCTTTCTACTACTCCATTTTGTTGTGGAGTCCTAGGACAAGACATTTCATGCTTGATTCTCTTTTCATCACAATAAGTCATGAAGAGTTGGTTAACAAACTCACCACCTCTATCACTCCTTATTCTCAAATCGAAAAACCCTTTTCTTTTTCAACCCTTTTTTGAAAAATTTTGAAATGAGAAAATGTTTGATCTTTACTTTGCAAAAAGAAACCCAAGTGAAACGGGAAAAATCATCAACTAAAACAAATACAAATCTACTACCATTTAAACTTTTAGTTTGTGTTGGTCCAAAAAGATCCATATGAATTAGTTCTAAGGGCCTAGTAGTCATGATATCCTTAATTGGTTTGAAGAAAGACTTGGTTTGTTTCCCAAGTTGGCACGCACCACAAATGCGGTCTTTCTCAAACTTCAAGCAAGGTATACCCTTTACTAAATCCTTAGAATTAATTCTAGCAAGATGGTCAAAAGATGCATGTCCTAATCTTCTATGCCAAAGCCAAGAATTTTCATCAAAAGCATTCAAGCATTTAGTAGAACAATCTAAATTAAGCATGTCAATGATATAAACATTATTATCACGAAAACCGGTAAGAATACAAACATCGGATTTAACATCAAAAATCTTGCAAGAAGAATCATCAAAACAACTTTAAGTCCACGGTCACAAAGTTGACTAATGCTAAGCAAATTATGTTTCAAACCATCTACTAAAACAACATTCTCTATAATAGGAGATGCACCAATTTGAATGTTACCTATACCGATGATAGTTCCTTTGGAGTCATCCCCGAAGTGACGGAGCCACCTTCCATGTACCTTGATAGGGTTGTGAAGTTGTTGATATCCCACGTCATATGTCTTGAACAACCACTATCAAGGTACCACCGCTCCCTACGTCTTGGAGCCTTAGTGTGTACCTACATCAAATAATTTAGGACTTGATTTTGGTACCCACATTTTCTTGGGTCCTAGGGGGTTAGTTTCATTAACCCAAACAAGATTATTTGATCTATTAACTTGGTCATAGCAAAATTTAGCTAAATGTCCATTCTTACCACAATATGTGCATCTATATACTCTACCATATTTGAAAGCATAATGAGTGTGTGATTTGTGAGCATGAGAGTTGTGAGCATGAAAAGATTTAGCATGTGTAGTGTGAGCATGAGTAGACTTAACATGAGAGGTGTGCTTTTTAGAAAACATGTTCTCAAGTTTCTTTGTGTTAAAAGCACAATCATTTAAAACTTTTTCAAAATCATTTATTTTTTAGATTTAAAAGAAGAAATTTCATTTTTATCAATCATAGGAGATTTTGCCTTACAAGAAACCTTGTAGGCACTAAACTCATTTTGAATAGAAATAAGATTAGAAGAAATATCATCTTTTTCTTTAGAAACCATAGCAAGTTGATTTTAAGAAAAGCAACTTCTTTTTGTAATTTAAAACATTCAATCTTTTTATTGTCATAAGTTTCAGAAAGTTCAACAAAGGCATGTACAAGAACTTCCTTACTTAGTTCATCATCTTCATCATCATGAGATTGAGGGTTACCTTAGGAGTGTTTGCCATGAAACACATGTTCGCCGTATCCACTTCTTTTCGGACTCGCTTTCCGAATCCCACGTTGCCTTGTATGCTTTCTTTTCCTCCGGCTTCTTTGGCTTGAAGGAGGAAGTCATCTTCTTCTTAAACTCCGGGCAATCCGCCATGATATGTCCGGGTTTGCGGCAATTGTAGCAAATGATCCTTCTCTCCTCTTTGCCTTCAAATTTTCCGGAAGTTGAGCTTGTTCTTCCGGTACAACCTCTTGACGTTCCGCACAAGTAGAGTTAGCTCCTCATCTTCTTCTTCGTCTTCTTCATCGTCATCATTGGTGGATGAAGTCTTGAAGGTTATGGATTTCTTCTTTGAAGTAGTGGCCTCTTCTCTTGCCTTCTTCTCCATCTCATGGGTCTTTAGGTTCCCAATGAGACTAATGAGGTCCATCTCGTCCTTGTCGTTCAATTCTTTTAAGGTGGTGGCCTTTATCTCCCATGAAGACGGAAGAGCCCGAATCACTTTCCGCACCTTTTGATCGTTGGAGATGTCATCACCTAAGGAAGAAAGACCATTAGTGATTTTAGTAAACCTTGTAATCATATTATCAATAGACTCATCATCAATCATTTTAAATGACTCATATTGGGACCTCAAGAGATCTATCTTAGCTCTCTTGACTTGTGAAGTCCCTTCGTGTGTGACCAATAAGTGTTGCCAAATCTCATAGGCGGATTGGCAATGAATTACCCGTGTAAGGTCATCCTCATTCAAGGCGGTTAATAGGGAGTTTTGGGCCTTGGAGTTAGCCTCATATTCTCTAAAGTTGAAGTCGGTCCAAGTGCTCTCATCATCATCGGTGCTACATAGGGTTGGTCAAGGACTTGGCCACTAAGCTACCCAAAGATTGCAAAGATATAGTCATCCTAACCTTCCAAATAGGTAAATTAAGTCCATCAAATTTAGGAGGGGTTTTAATGTTATCGGCCATGTTTACTAGTGTATGAATGTATGAATGAAAATGTTGATTAGCAAATTTTAAGGATCTCTCTATGGATGTTAAGCCAAAACCTAGAGTCCAAGCTCTGATACCAATTGAAAATCACCTAGAGGGGGGGTGAATAGGTGATAATGCTAATCAATGGACAAATTTAAAAATTAAGATGTAACAATCACCCAACAAGATTCACAAGATGAACGAAAGCAAGTAAATATAGCAATGATGATGATAAGCAAGTAATAAGTGCAAGTAAAGTAATGTAAAGGAGTGCAAGAATGTAAACCAATCGCAAACACAAGGATATGTTATCGAGGTTCGAGCACCCAGCTCTACTCCCCGCCTTCCCCAGAAGGATTCTAGCTACTTCCACTATCACAAAGAAATCACAATTACACCGGAGTACCCAACTCCACAATCTCAATTACAAGCAATTTTTGAGTAGTCAAAAGACCACAAACTCTCTCTTTCAAAAGTCTCTTCCCTTACAAAAGGTCCTTAGAGAACAATGAGTAGGAATGAAGCTCTTGTTGTAAGTGAAGAAAGAAAATTAAATCAGAGAGTATTTCAAAAACCACTTCAGAAAATGAGAGAGAATTTCAGCACAAAAACCAAGAAACAAAGCTCTTTTGAATGCCTTAAACTTTTGAATTTTTCTTGTAATCAAATGTTGTAAAAAACTCTCCCCAAACACCCCTATTTATAGGAGAGGGCTAGGGTTAAGAGATAAAACATAATTAGGAATAATCAGAGAGTATTAGGTTTGAAATATATCCCTTAAACCAATTTAAACACAAAAAGACAAAATTTAAAACAGCCCAGAAAATAGCCGTTTACTGTTCAACGGCTAGTCCGGTCGACCGGTCGGTCGACCGTCTATACAAAAATAGAGCCGTTACAGGCAACCAGTCGACCGGCCGGTTGACCCAACAAACCCGAGAGCAAAGCCATTGCAGTCAGGTCGACCGCCCGGTCGACCGGCAGACATGCACACTGATACGTGCATCTGCCAGAACCTCGGTCAACTAGTCCGGTCGACCGGACGACTGACATAGGCACGGTCGACGTGCGGTCGACCGGCTCAGGTCAAAAGTCAGGTTTAAAACACAATTTTGAAAAGACTTTGATTTTTATGAAAAATATCTTTAAATAGTAATAAGTATAAAACATAAAAATTGATTTGTAGGCAGAGGATTTTGTATAAAAATATTTTTGTACATTTATAGAAAATCATCTTAGAAACAATATGTGCGCAAAAACATGTGTGATTGAGCTTCAAACCTATCCATCATTCTTTAACAAAATTCTAAACCTATAAAACTAAAAACAAATCTTGTTGAGCAATCTTCAAGTCTTGAGCCATGCTATGCCTTGCTAGAGCCCCTTCTTCTATGTTCCTTCCTTGATATGCAATATGCCTTCTTTACTTCATGAAACCTAGAAGTTGTTGCAATAGCTAAGCAATGGCCTCCAAATGTGGTACTAACCTGAAACTTATCTTAAACAAACTCATTAGTACCAAATAGCACTAATTTGGTTTGTCATCATCAAAACTCAATAAATGGAGAGTGTAACCTTTTGGGCCAACACCGGACATACAAAATGCGACTATGGTCGCATTCTCCTGATAATACCGTTTACATAAAATGCGACCATAGTCGCAGTATTAAGCTGCAAGTCTTCGCAGTTAAATTTATGTGCCAGATAAATAAACTGCGACCATGGTCGCATTCTATCTTAATAGTTAATAAATGTACTGCGACCTTGGTCGCAGTATAATATTTCAAATAATTCGTTTTAACTTTATTTTTTTATTTTTTCCCTCAGATTTGTGTCGAATGGCCAACATCTCTAATGAAGAAAAAATTATGATTAGCCTTCTGTTGAAGGGGAAGAGAAGGAGGAAGAAGAAGCAGAAGACGAAGATGAAGAAGAAGAAGAAGAAGAAGGAAATAGATATAATCAAGCTAACATCCCGTCTGATAAGGAGCCAGAAGCGGCAAAAATAATTGAGCAAGAAGAGACGAGTGAGCAAGAACCAACTTTTACAGGTTTTTTGCCACCACAACGGGATGAAAAAGCTAAAGAAATTGAAGAGTTGAGGAATAAAAATCAGTACTTGATAGAATATGTATCTCAGCTTGAAAGAAAAATTGAAAAAATAGAGACTAAGAACAGAATCAAGGCTGAATTAAAGAAAAAAAGAAGAGAAATAAGAGAGAAGAAAAAGTTAAAAAAGCAGCAGAGGAAATTAAAAGTGAAAGAAGAAGAGCTGCTAAGAGCAGCCGCTGCTGCGAAGGAGAAGGAAAAGGAGAAGAGAAGGAGTTAAGAGGAGAATGAGGGAAGAGGAGGAGAAGGAAAAGGAGAAGAGAAGGAGTGAAGAGGAGAATGAGAGGAGAATGAGGGAAGAAGAGGAGAAGGAGAAGAGGAGGAGGGAAGAGGAGGAGCAGGAGAAGGAGGAGAGAAGGAGGGAAGAGGAGGGGCAGGAGAGGAAAAGGAGGGAAGAGGAGGAGAATAAGAAGAGAAGGGAAGAGGAGGAGAGGAGAAGGAAAGAGGACGAGGAGCAGAAGAGGAGGATTGTAATGGAGAAGAAGGAGAAGGAGAAGAGAAGGAAAGAAGAGGAGGATCAGGAAAAGGAGAAGATGAGGAAGTTAGATGAGGAGAAGAAGAGGCAGGAGAGGATGAAAGAAGAGGGGAGAAGGAAGAAGCGAGAAGAGGAGAAGAAGCAGAAAATAATTATGGAGCAGATGGAGAAGCAGGCTGAAGAGAAGAAGAAAAAATTTGAAGAGGACGAAAACATGGGTTCTGAATTTATTGTAAATATTCCTAGGGAGATATCCCAGTTTTTCTTTGAATATAACTCAACAGATTCAAGAACTCCAAAGAGATTGAGTTTCTGAAGAAAAAATCAAGAACATACTCCGGTTCAGAAGCAATCCTTAAAAGGAAAAGTTTTGGATTACTCTAAAGGAACGATAGAAAGGGGAGTCAAAGAACGGAAGCGCGCTGAAAGAGATCGCGATGACTCCGACTTCGTTTATCCAAAACAGAAAAGAAAATAAATGAACATCCTCTTCCACAGCCTGCGGCTCTGAGTTCTGACGCTGGTTTCGGCGACAAAGAGATTACCCCCACTCATCCAAAATCGAGGGAATTAACCAAAACCACAGCATACAGAATTCTGCAGCCCCATCAACAAGCTCTTATAAAAATTTCTTGGACAAGGCCTTCTCTGAGTAAGTTAATTATTTTATTATAAATCATATCAAAAAACTGTTATGTATATATATGACAACTACAATTTAATTACTAACTTTGTTTTGAATATCTTGCAGTTCTACTGCATATCAGGATACCGACAACGGAATCATTATTACAAAGAATGACATTGAGGACCTGATATTCAGTAGAGACTTAGATGCGAATATAATTCATTTCTACATGCAGCATCTAGAGAAAGGAGGAAAATTAAAAAGTATATTCTTCCGGAGCGAAGCTTGGGTAAACATCTATTTTCTCCTTTATGGTTTAATGTAATATCAATTTCCTAATTAATTTGGTGAATTAAATCTTTGAACGTTAAATATTCTAGTAATGATCTTTATCGATGTTTAGGCTTAACGAATGTACTGCGACCAAGGTCGTAATTTATAATTAAATTAATTCACCCCAATATCAATTTAAAATGAAGGTTACGACTGTGGTCGCAGTTGCTGGAGGCAAGCTTTATCAACAATAACACTGCGACCTTGGTCGCTATGCGTGCTAATGTAAAGTTGCAGCTACATAATGTACTGCGAATTTAGTCGCAGTCACCACGATTATAATTTTAGAAATGAAAAATATGCGACCTAGATTGCAATTCCTGGCGGCAGTCTTAATCAACAACAACACTGCGACCTTGGTCGCTATGCGTCCTAATATAAAAGTAGCAGCTAAATAATCTACTGCGACTTAAGTCGCAGTCCATGATAATATTAATCACCACGACTATAATTTAGTAATCAAAAGTATGTGACCTAGATTGCAATTCCTGGCGGTCTTTATCAAAAACAACAATGCGACCTTGGTCGCTGTATTTATTAATATACGATTGTGTTAATTAATATACACTGCGACCATGATCGCAGTCTGTTGTCTTGACGTAATGACTTCTAAGTTTCATACCAAATTTTTTATACTTTAAATTCATTTTGTATTTTATTTTCTTTGTTGTCCGCAGCACGGTGTTGTATCTAAAGTAAAGATCTGGAAGATCATTTCATCAAGCAGAATCTGTTGAAAAACTGGGCAGACGATGTGTAGTACATGTTCTTCCCGATCAATCACAAACATAGTGCCGACGAGCCCGGATTTCACTGGACCTTGTTGGTATTTGATTGCCATACAAAAGAGTGGATTTTTTACAACTCTTTGGTCCCAGCTGAAAAAAACTAGTAGTATATTAAAGCTTTATAAAAAAGATGCAAGAATAATGGTGAGTTAAAATTTATTATTTTGATTACAGGAAACTTACATTTAATTTGACTAATACTGTTTTTTTCTATTGATATTGCAGAAAGAAAGATTATTACAGATTTTTGAGATTGATTTGAATAAATTAATGAGAAAAACAAATATAAAATACACAAGATGCCCATAACAAGCAAACAGGTATATGAATTTTTGACATCCCTTACCTATCATATTTTCTACCTTTTTTTAGTACAAAATATAATTTCAGTTAATGATTATTCTCTGCAAATTTCAGTGTTGATTGCGCTCTATATGTATGCAAGTACATGAAAAATATAGCATTGGATAGACCATCAGTTGTTGATACTGCTGATGTACAGAGACTAAGAAGTGAGCTTGCATACATGATACTTGCAGATAGAGAGAAGAGTTGGGGTGAAGAAACAGAAATGATACGAAGGAAGGAATTTGATGACTGACAGTGGGCAATTTATTGATACAACACATTTTTAATTTATAAATGTAAAAATAATTGCAATTCATTCAATTTTTTTTGTTTTATTGATTTAATTTATAAACATTTTATACATTTATTTATTATAAATTCAATTGATTATTTCCAATTAACATTTGTTACACCGTGCATTTTACTAATTCGTACTGATATTAGAAACAAACATTCGTTCAGCAGTTGTATTGCGACCAAAGTCGCATTAATGACCTGTTTTAGTTACAGCGTTTCCTTATATTGAGATACTGTAATCGAGACAGCGATCATGGTCGCAGTTACTTAATCTTTTATCAGTTCCGAATGCGACTGTGGTCGCAATAATGAACTGTTTTAGAGTACAAAGTAATTTAATGTAAGACTGTATTAACTTTTAAACTGTTTTGGATAACTGAACAGTCACCTAGGAAGTATACAATTTTGAGAAAAGGTAAAAAATAAATTTGGGACATATTCACGTGGTTTGAGAGCTTAAACCTTTTGGAATTCCGGATATTAAAAATATATAAAGGGTCATCAGGACAGGATTATAAACATACTAAATTGGTTTTGCTCAAACTTGTTACTTTCAATATTCGGAATCAGATTCAAAAATGTCTTCTCCACCATCTTCACCAGAAAGAAGCCAATCATCTAATGATAATTGGAGGTATAGTTCTAAAGCGATGCCTTGCTACGGGTCAGAGGATGAGCTTGACACAAACGACCCGTTCTGGGAGTTCATTGATGAACCAAAATACATACATGAAGAGGAAGAAAGCGAAGAGGAGATTGTTGGTAAAGAGGTGGAAGAGACGGAAAGCGATACGGAAGACGAACGCGGTCATAATCTTGATGATGAATCTGATTATGATGGTGATGACGAATCTGATTAGAAGTTTAAAATTTGTATTTTGATTTTTTATATATATAGAACCCTGTTTTCTAAGGTTAACTGTGTGAATTATAGTTTTTACTACTTATTCTTGGTTGAAATACTTTTACATTTGTCACAAATTTTATTTCACCGAACTGCGACTCTGGTCGCAGTCGTGAAACTGGTGTACACATCAAGACAATACGTTCAAATGGGCAAAAAGGTCGACACTGCGATCAAGGTCGCAGTTTTTAATTTATGTTCAGTGGACTAAAGCAAAAACATAGGGCGAAAATGTAAAATGGAAGTTACAATTAAAAGATAAAGGGAACGCTGCGACTGTAGGAAAAAAATCTAAAAAAATACGTAAGGCAACTGCGACTCGGGTCGCAGAGCAGAGAATGAACTGTTGTATATAAGGAGAAAGTCAATATTAAAAAAAGAACATAGCGCTAAAATTGTCGAAATTATAATAGTGCGGAGAATATTCAACTATATTCAGATGTTACAATAATATAGCAAGAGAGGGGGGCAATATTAAGAAGGAAACAAATCAGTTTCAGTGATATAGGAACACTGCGACCATGGTCGCAATTAACCACGTACACTGCGACCAAAGTCGCCGTCTACGTTATATTAAACAGAAATTAAACTATATAGGAGAATTTTGTAACATAAAGACTTTAAAGTACAACTAATTACAATAATAGTATAGAAGAAATCAATAAATGAGAATAAAATCTGATTATAATGACACGCCAGTGGCAGACTGCGACATAAATCTCTGTACACTGTGCGACTCAGGTCGCAGTTCATGTAAAAATGAAGACTTTATTTCTTCAAGATGGACGCATCCCAAACCTACTTCTTCTGCCATTAAAAAAAGTAATAGTAAGAATTTTAAACATAAATCATTATAAAAAATTGTTTAACAGGTTTAATGTAATACCAGTAACGGACAACCAGTCCTGTAATGGCCCAGCTCTTGACAGTTACTATATCTTCGATGCTTAACTTCCTTCTGATATATACAATCTTCAAAACCAGACTTAAGCCTGGATGCAGCTCTAGGCCTCCCCTTGGTAGGTACAAGACCAATTGGATCACGTATATTAAATTCTTCACCATCTCGCAGAACGACAACGGATCCATTGGAACCAACTGTAGTTTTAGGCTGTGATGAATGATAATTTCCTGACATGACTCTGTATTCACTAGTGATTTCTTCGCCAAATCTTTCCAAAACTGCCTCCAATTTTGAAAGATGGATATCAGAATCAGCGACCATCTCAAGAATTGCATTAAATTTTAAACGAATTGTCCACAATCTAGCCGTTCGTGGAGTGCCTTGACTGGGAAAAGGCCTGATGCCATTTTCAATTACAACGTTTTGTAACGAGCATCCAACCTCCATCTCTGAAGTATATATGATTCCGGTATATGTGTAACGTGATTGCGCCACAAAATACACAGAATTTGTCTACATAGGATACCCTCTGTTTCAAATAACGAGCAACTACAAGAAACATGAAGTTCCTCACGCTTATCATAACTGACCTTTTCCCAGCTGTCTTTGATTCTGAATAATCACTAACCATATATTTTGATCCAGGTTTGTCATGTTCCAACTCTCTGAAAACAGTGTCATTACAACTGCCCATTCTTTTGGAACAACTGAAAAATCTTCGGTGTATACAACTTCGAAACCTGTATCTCATATGGATTCGATCTACAGTTGGGCAAAGAATTCAACCCTGAAAATCTTGTTGAGATTCAGAGGTACGACGGGCAGCAACAACTTTATCATATTGGTGAACAAATTCCACTAGTTTCGTGTTTCCATTAACAAAACCATCAAAGAAAGAATTAATACTCTCGGACCTCTGACTGGTTGTCATTCCAGCACAGAAAACATCCTTGAGATATGCATTAACCCAATGTCCATGCAGCTGTTGACACTTAAAAAAGACAAGATTCTCATTGGTCTGAACGATGTCTAAACTTGTTGACATTTACAAAAGACAAGGGACAGACGAGCTGAAGACCAGTTTTCATCCACCTCCAAGGGACAAGAAAGCAGCTTGGACTCCACTGATCCAGCAAGCAGAACAGTGAACCCGGATTGTTTCTAAACAGACCTCAGCAGGTCTAAGATGCTAGCATTTAGCATTACATTAGCCCAAGGAGATAGCCTCGATTGAGAGGCTAGCATCATCCAACTTCGCCAAGAAGCTAATTGACAGCTTCGCCGAAAAGCCTCTTTTCGGATTTCGCTAAGGATCGCCTCTAGCTCCGCTATGAGCTTCAAAGCGGGCAGCTCCGCTATCAGCCTGCTACGGTCAACCTTTGACCAATCAAATCTCCTGATGAGATTGGATCCAAACAAATCAAATCCAATCAGGATTCAAATATGGCAGTGATTGCCGCCATCTCTTGACTCTCTTGAAACGAGTAAGAGGATCAAGGAGAATCTCCCAGCAATATGGAAAGGATCAAAACAGATCAACCGACCTGCCAATTCTAGCTCCGCAGAAGCTATCCTAGCCTCGCAGTAAGGCTACTTTCAGATTCAAACAGATTCGGTTCAATCTGTTTCCATATCTTCAAGGGGACGATTATACCCTTGTTTTCCCTATAAATAGCCCGCCAGGGGTACAAGGAGAGGGAGATCGATCGATAAAAAAAGAGAGAGAGAAGACTCCACAAGCAGAGGCTTCTTCACGACGCACCGTGCGCTCTCTAATTCAGAGACCTTTCAAGAGAAATACTTCTCTTTTCAGGGTGGCGATACCCTAACACCCCTTTTTCCTCAAGGAATCTCCGGAACCAGGCGAGAAAGAATTCCTCACAAAAGGCGGTTTTGAGAAGTAGCAAGAGGGTTCTACCAACCTTCTATTCTCTGATTCCCGGAACCAGGCGAGAAGGGAATCTCATCGCTCGCATCGTCAAAGGGACAAAGTGGTCGCGCGCTGACCAGACTCCTATCGGCACATTTCCCAGAATCTCTGAGGAGATCTACTTGTAATCTTTTGAGAATACTTGTAATTTAGCTCCTCAAACTTTTATTTGTAAGTTTTCCCCCTTTGCAAACATAATGGAAAACAGCAGCCTGTACATCTTCAACAACCAACTGTCTTCTTCTTCTTCTAAATGATATTTTTCATTCATCAGACGCCATCGCTCCTCACACGTGCTTATATCACGGGAGGTGTACCAATCATGGAAATCAGAGACCATATCTTCTCCATACTTGTTTGTCATTGGGATTTGTTGCTCGGCAATATGTTCCGCACATGCCAGAAACAGTAACGGTGCTGAGAAGTTGGGAAAACAATCTGATGGCGTCACCAATCTGCGCATCCTGATCAGTAATAATTAGCTTCGGTTCAACTCCATGCATGCACTTGAGCCATTTTTGGAATAGCCAAACAAACGTATCCCTCTGCTCATCAGCAAGCAATGCACAGCCGAACAAAATTGACTGCGGTGATGATTTACTCCAGTGAATGGAGCAAATGGCAAGCTCAAGTGATTAGTCCTGTATGTTATGTCAAAAACGATCACATCACAGAACCTCAGATACGAGGAAATATCTCTTCCATCAGCCCAAAAAATGCTTCTAAGTGTGCCCGCGTTATCGACTTCACTTGCAAAGAAGAATTCTGGATCGGTCTCGGCTTTCTCTTGAAAATATTGATAATAGCAATAAAACTCATGGCCGCAGTTATTTCTACGTTGACGAGTAAAATCAATAACTTGTTACGGGCTCACTTCTTCACAGCCTTCTCCATGACTCATTGCATTCACAACGCGGGGAAATATTTGAAGGCCGCATTCCCACATCAACCAGATTGCTCATATGCTTCTGCTAATCTTTGAACGATGAGTCTGGTGAGAGTAATGGTGATGTACCTTATCGGGGCTTGACAATTCATGTGAATGAGAATCAACAAATTTTGTGATAACCAATATCTTCTGTCAAAAAGAAAACGAAGACGGACATGCATCTCAGCAGGACAAGCTACTCTAGTGTCAATTCGACGATGCACTGTAAGCCCCTCTTGTCTTTTGTCACATAACTTCTTCAGACCTTCCTTGTTGCAGCAAAATTTTCTGCAAATAACTTCATGAGGAGGCTTTCATGACTTATCTATTCCTTTTTTCTTACACTAAAATCTCTGTTCCTTGCATAAGAATTGTAGAAATTATATGCTTCCACATCCGACAGGAACTGTTTCCCTAGACACTTATCTGAGCTTCCAGACATTTTTCCATGTGCATTCATATCCTACAAAAAATAATTAGACGAACTACATGAATATAAATATTTTTTAGATATCACACGTCTAAAATATAATTTATATAACTGCGACCAAGGTCGCATAGGTAATGAAATCTATATAACTTCTTACTAAAAGACTGCGACCTAAGTCGCAGTTATCCGTATGAGAAGAATTTTAAAAAAACAGAATAATAAATGTGCAACAATCTAATGAATATATAAAATGGATATAATTCACATAAAAACGTGTAAGAATTATGACAACAAAGAATGAGACTTGGGTCGCAGTCACAAAAATCCAACTGCGACCGTGATCGCTGTTCTAAAAGATTAAAACAAGTGATTATTCTATTCTATAAAACAAATTATAATTCGAACAAGGAATGCGACTTAGGTCGCAGTCACAGAAAAAAGATTTCACAGCCGGAGAATATTTTTAAATAAGATTGCGACCGTGGTCGCATTTCTGAAACTTTAAAACATGTGATTATAGGTCGCAATACCACATAGACTAAAGAGAAAAATTCTATATTTAAGAAATTGCGGGAAAAAATTGACACAATTAAAACCTGTTGATCGGCATGCAAAGATGTCAACCCTTCAATATTTTCAATATTCTGAGAGAAAGTTGAACCAGATGATATATCTTCCATATTTAGATCGCCAGATAGACATCGCTTACGACTGCGAATAGAATTTGCAGGGGAAGTAGACTGCTCGGACGTCGACATTAAAATTTTGGACAAAAATTTGCTCTGAAAAGAGTTTATATTTTCAGAAAAAAAGTTATCGCAGGCTGAAAAGGAGAACCTAAATCTGACAAAGAGAGGTAAGAAAATAGGGGGGAAAATAATTTATAAACAATAACCTAAATCCTATAAAGAGCGGCAAAAAAAGGGGAAATAATAATAATAAATAATAACCTAAATCTGACAACGAGCGGTCCAAAAATTGCCTTATGGGCAAATAATAATAAACAATAACGAAAGTTACCAAAAGAGTAGCTTTTCATTAGGGGTATTTAGTAATTTAACTTCTTCCTATAAGCGGGCCGCAAGTTAGTGGGTGACAAATATTGAGCCACGTCACCGCAGGCTGAGAGAGTTCTCTCAGCCGCAGGCTGATATACATTTTTCTCATATAATATATATATATATATATATATATATATATATATATATATATATATATATATTAATATATATATATAAAGAGAGACAGTTGTGTCCTTTAAAAAGGATTTGAGCCCGAATTCTTTTCACTCAATACAACCATCCGATATTCGAGTACAAGATCCACTCCGTTGAAGTTGATTTATATTATTTCAAGTATATATAACTAAAAATTAAGTGCTTTGAATACTTATTGCCCATCCATCTAGCAGCACAAAATGGACATCCGAAAGTAATAAGTTGGTTAGATCTATATCTTTAGACATACAAATTCTCGATCCGGCCATTTGATTATGATCTAAATATTTAAAAACCCCTACAAATCAATTTTTATTAGGTTTCAAATGTTGTACACCGTTAAACTAACCAACTTATTATTTAGGCCGTCCATTTTTCCTACACTTGATGCATTGGCAAGAACTATTCAAAACTTTTGATTTTTGGTTTATAAATACCTGAAGTAATATAGATCGACTTCAACGGAGTGGATCTTATATTCGAATGTCAAAAGGTGTATTTGAGTGGGCTCAAAACCTTTTGGAAGGACACAAGTCTCTCTCTCTCTCTCCCCTCTATATTATATAATATATATAT
Source organism: Agave tequilana (assembly GCA_038442645.1). NCBI lineage: Eukaryota > Viridiplantae > Streptophyta > Magnoliopsida > Asparagales > Asparagaceae > Agave > Agave tequilana. Next base: position 19,808 of record JAVJIF010017602.1, read on the forward strand.
ATATTATATATATATATAATATATTATATATATTATATATATATATATATATATATATATATATATATATATAAAGAGAGAGAGAGGAAAATGGGAATCAGCTGACACAAGAGACAACTCCGTCCTATGTCGCACTCAAAACTCAAGTTTTCGATTGAATTTTCAAGATCTGACCGTACATTATCATTTTCATATTGTAAGATATATACATATAAAAAATCACCTGATTTGAAGTTTTTTTACTTCATTTTATTTGGGTTCAAACATTAACGGTTTTTTAACCGTAGAATAAAATGGAACGATTAGATCAATGTGTAAACGAACTCTAAATCATTTAATTTTTTTATATGTATGCATCTTAAAACATGAATATGATAATGTGTGGTCGGATCGTGAAAAAAATTCAGAAGGTATGAATTTTAAGTGCAACATAGGACGGAGTTGCCTCCTGTGTCAGCTGATTCCCATTTTTCTCATACACACACATACCCACACACCACAGGAGGCAACTCTGCCTTATGTCGCACTCAAAAATCATATCTCCGAATTTTTTTCACCATCCGACCGCACATTATCATCGTCATGTTTTAAGATGTAAATATATAAAAATCAAGTGATTTGGAGTTTGCTTACTCACTGATCTAATTGTTCTACTGTTAAAAAATTATTAATGTTTGAACCCAAAGAAAATGGAGCAAATAAACTCCAAATCAGGTGATTTTTTGTGTGTGTATGTGTGTGAGAATATGAAGATGATAATGTGCGGTCGGATCTTGAAAATTCAATTGAAAAAATTTAGTTTTGAGTGCAACATAGAACTTGTTGTGCGCCGATAACAACAACCGATAGAGAATCCCACAGATCTCAAACACAAAACAAACCCAACAATCACACGAAGAACGCACAATCACAAAGAACAAGATTTAACGAGGTTCGGCCTCAATGCCTACGTCCTCGGGGCAATCAATGGAGAGAGTTTTATTTAGGAAGATGATTACAATAGCTCTAAGTCTCTTTGAATGCAAGAGAACTCTCAGCTAATCCTTTTTCGCAGGGTTTCATCAAGATACAACCCTAGAAATCAACATTATGCTTAAATACCCAAATTGCGGAGCAGCAGATTTTCGCCCAAACCCGACTGTCGGTCGACCCGGCCGGTCGACCGACCTCCACCTCGGTCGACCCGCCCGGTCGACCGAATTTAACCGAGAGTTCGGGTCTTACAGTCAGGGAATTGCGGTCGACCGGCCGAGTCGACCGCCTAAGGCCCTGTGCATGCTGTGCATGTCGGTCGACCGGACCGGTCGACCGACCCTGCCTGATTCTGCTGCTGCTGCTATTTCCAGCTGTTATTCCCTTCGTCTTCGTCGTCGACTTCCTTGGCGATCTCCTCGATGACCCCTCGACGATCCTTATCAACTTCCCCATCAGTAAACTCTCTCTTTCCAACAATTCTCCACCTCGGCGAAGATTTTTCCTAAAATCTGAGCCGATCTTCAACGAACCCCAGTTCATCACCTGGCGAAATCGACACACGATCTCGGCGAAATCGACACACCATCTCGGCTTGCGCGCACCGGTCGAAATCGACACACGATCTCGGCTTGAAATCTTTGGCTCATCTATTCCTGAAAAACATCGCACATGACTTCCTCCTGCACTTCACCTTAGGAGAATTTTCATACATGCCGATCACCAACATGGCTTCTACTCCTCAACTTCATGACCTCACGAAGACTTCCTCATGAGCAAACACTGACTCTCCAACTGACTAGCTCTATCTAGTCTACCTGTCTTCCACTGACGGTTCAACCAAGTCTGCGTCGAACACACCAAACATCATCGGCTTCAACTGGATGCACACCACTCCTTATGCAAGCTCAACATCTTCTAACCGGAAGATAAACCTGTTCATTGAGATCACACCATCTCACCACTACGTGAGATCCAACTGGCCACACCACTTTACCTCTACATGAAGTCTCTTCACCTCTACGTGAAGTCTCTCCATCTCTACTTGAAGCTTCAATAGGCCACAACTCTTCACCTCTACGTGAAGATCCAAAATAACATCTCGAGAACCCAAATAGCTTCATAAGAGTTGCATCACCAAATGGCTGCGCCTTTACGGCTGCCTACATACCTTTGCCCAAAAGGATCAAGCCAACCGTAGTTCATTTAAATGAGCTTCAACAAGCTCAAGCACTGGTACCTCTATTTGCAGCAGCGAACCTGTCTGACCGAGTCATATGAACCTCTTCCTGACCATCATGGAGAGCAACGGCCTTTAACTTCAGCTTGTCAATATCACAAGCTTGAGATCCATGCATCTTTAACCACGACCGTGGTTTCACCTTGGTTCCATTTGCTGCAAATAACTCGACATCCTCAACAATGTCGTCAATCTGTTCAGCATCACCCTTGGTATCTTGAACTCCTCCCGGTGTCACCTCCGATGAAGTCTCCTCTGATGCCGAACCAACTGGAGATGATGGAGTAGCATCAACCTCCACCCGCTGCAAATCCTTCCTTGGTCTCCGTCCTCTCCACCTGCTGAGAGACAGTGGACTTCAACACTGAAGCCTCTCCAAATGTGACATGCCTGCTCATCACGATCTTCTTGTTTTCGGGGTCCCACAACCTGTAACTGTTCCTTTTGACACCCAAATAGACAAACCTCTTTGCTCGCGGATTCACTTGCCATTCTTGGCACTGAAGTAAGCCGGACTTCCAAATTCCCGCAGCATACCATGACCTTGAGCAGATTTCCCAGACCAAATTTCAATGGAGCTTTACCTCCTATCGCAGTCGCTTGAGATGGCTAGCATACTCAGTCGCCTCAGTCCAAAGCGACCTGTCCATCCAATGTCTCTTACATATACTAACACTCTCAACCCCGATCACTAGACTCTCCAATCTCACACTCACATAACCTGACACACCTCCCTCAATACTGGCAGGAACACTTAATCTTCCGCACCTCATCTATACCTGTGAGAACAAGTAGCTATATCTCTCTCTTCTTCACAACTCCACTTCTGTAGTTGGGCATACCAACATGTTGTTGAGAATATGGCTTGTATAATTGGCCTACACATTCCATATGAAGCTCTTTATCTTCTACCTATCTGCCTCTCCATTTTTTCTCTCACTTCCTCACACATCTGGGCTTTACCCCTTTGTCTCATTGGATATATCCAAACTTGCCTAGATGAACAATCAATGAACGAGACAAAGTACCTGTGACCTCCAAGCGATGCCGTCTTAGCAGGTCCCCATACACTCACGTGAACACGATCAAAACAAAAAGACCTTCATTGTGGTGAGAACTGGTGCTGAAACTCACTGTCTTCTTGTCCAGAACGCTGTGTCCACCTTCCAACTTGCAGGTAGCAGCACCTTCCATTTCCTTCTTTGCAGGAGCTCGCAAAGATTCTTCTTCTTCCTGTCCGACCTTTCCCTGCACTTCCTCCAGGCCAGCATCATCTGATGAACTTGAAGTCTCCACCTGATCTGTAATCGTACTACCTTCAAGTAGTAGAGATTGCCTCGGCGAACGCCCTTCATCACCACCATCGAGCCCTTGATCATCCTGAGATCGCTATCTCGAACAGATATCACCATGCCCGGCTTCCAAAGTTCCACGGAGATTATTTCTCTCAACTGAGGTACATACCTCACTCCTTTCACCTCCCTTTCCATCCCATCAAACATCCTGATTCGGATTGTACCTACCCCTCCACGCTACATGGGTGATCGTCGCCCATAACGACCGAACACCCCTCCAGCTGCTCAAAGTTGGAAAATCAGCGCCGATTAGGGCACGCATGGTATGTTGTACCTGTATCCAGAATCCACTCATCTTTCCATGAGTTACCAATAATGGGAGAACTGACTGAAACACGAAATGAAACGAGTCCGAATCTGCTCCATCTGCCTGTGAACTGCTCCTCTGAGTATTCGTCACTTTTGCAAGATTTGTTTCAGCCTTCGACTCCTTCTTCTTCCCCTTGAACTTCGGACAGTCCACTTTCCAGTGCCCTATCTCTCGGCAGAAAATGCACTGATCCTTCCTCAGATCCCTATAGCCCGACCTGGACTTCGATCTTCCTCTCACCTCCTTGCCCTTTCTCGATGAACCTCTGCCCCTTACTTCCAGTGACTCCGCTGATGAGCTCGTCTGAGAAGGATGCCTCTCATTCTTCCTTGTGTCATAACTCATCAATGCAGACGACACCTCATCATAATCCAAGCTCTGCCTTCCATTAATGAAGGTCAGTGTGAATGTCTCGTACTCCTCTGCAGAAAGTGAATTCAGAAAGATGACCGCCTTATCTTCTCATCTACCGTGACTCCACATTTAGCAGATCTGTAAGAAGCTTCGTATATCGGTTGATGTGCTCATTTACTGTGCTCCCTTCTTCATCCGAAACTGATACAGCTTACTCTTAAGCTGCAACATGGACTCTACACTCTTCGTCAGGTACTTCTTTTCAAGGGTTTCCACAGTTTCTTCGCTGACGTCTCATGTTGCACAAGGTATTTTATGTCTTGTGACAAGCATGAACGTATCAAGCCACATGCCGATCTGTTCATCTTCGCCCACTCTTCATCGGTGGTTGTGTTCTTCTTCTTCGCCAATAGGAGAATGTCTTCGAGTTTGATGCATTCAGCGCATCCATAACCTCACATCTCCACATACCAAAATTGTTAGTCCCATTAAACTTAACAACTTCAATCCTTGGGTGATTGTTCATTGTCTTAACAGATGCAGTTTCTTCTGCCATTGAGATTTCCTGATCCTCTATCTACGCGGAAGATCAACTAACTTGAAATAGATCTATACACAGATAAAAATATAATTTTTTACCTGTCCCTTGAAACCCTAGATCGAGTTTCTCACCAGATCTACTTCACCACGGATTCAACGAGCCCTCCTTGAGTCCTTCTGAGATCGACACACGATCTCCTCAAACACCCAATACCTCAGATCTGAGATCGACACACGATCTCCACCGGATCCGATCTCGAGCCCTCCGAATCCTCAAAAAATCCCAAGAGCAACCTGGATGCTCTGATACCACTTGTTGTGCGCCGATGACAACAACCGATAGAGAATCCCACAGATTTAAAACACAAAGAACAACCCAACAATCACGCGAAGAACGCACAATCACAAAGAACAAGATTTAACGAGGTTCGGCCTCAATGCCTACGTCCTCGGGCAATAAATGGAGAGAGTTTTATTTAGGAAGATGATTATAATAGCTCTTAAGTCTCTTTGAATGCAAGAGAACTCTCAGCTAATCCTTTTTCGCAGGGTTTCATCAAGATACAACCCTAGAAATCAACATTAGGCTTAAATACCTAAATTTGCGGAGCAGCAGATTTTCGCCCAAACCCGACTGTCGGTCGACCCGGCCGGTCGACCGACCTCCACCTCGGTCGACCCGCCCGGTCGACCGAATTTAACCGAGAGTTCGGGTCTTACAGTCAGGGAATTGCGGTCGACCGGCCGGGTCGACCGCCTAAGGCCCTGTGCATGCTGTGCATGTCGGTCGACCGGACCGGTCGACCGACCCTGCCTGATTCTGCTGCTGCTGCTATTTCCAGCTGTTGTTCCCTTCGTCTTCGTCGTCGACTTCCTTGGCGATCTCCTCGACGACCCCTCGATCCTTATCAACTTCCCCATCAGTAAACTCTTTCTTTCCAACAGAACATAGTTGCCTTCTGTGTGAGCGGATTCACAATTTTCTTTTATATATATATATTATTACCAATGGATTTTGAAAATATCCATTAGCAATGTATCGATTTATATATAATCTTAATGCACTACTTATTTTTTCCTAACAATTTGTTCTAGTGATTTCAGAATTTGTCATTAATGATAATCTGTGATCCAGATCTGTGACCTGTATCTCTGACATCTCACATAATGCAAAATCGACCGAAGGGAGATTTTTCCTGTGACAAATATAGAAACTTTCTCCGTCCGTCTGTCTTCATCTGCGAGAGAGAGAGAGAGAGAGAGAGAGAGAGAGAGAGCAACGTCGATCCCCTCCTTCTTCTTCTCTCAGCTTATCCTCCTCTCTCTTCCTCTCCCTCTTCCTCCTACTCCTGATCGATCAGTCAGTTTCTCATTGACAGATATAATATACTAGTAACATAACATCATTCTGGCCGAGATATGAGAGAGAGAGAGAGAGAGAGTACCAACTTCCGGATATTGATCCTCATGTTCTCTTTAGCCTCAAGTTCAGCCAGTGGAAGGAGAAAATAAATAAATGAAGAACATGTGAATAGAGGATCTGTGCGGGGGAAAATAAAATAAAGCAAGTTTATAAAGGGCGTGTTTGGATGTAAGGAATCGGAGTGAAGTGAGGAAGTGGGGAAGTATAATTGCTCATTTCCCTATCTATCCAAACACCGGAAAAGGAAAATAAGAAAACTCCCTTTTCCCTTTTTCATCTCTCTTTTACACAACCATTTTCTCACTTCCAGAGTGCTACAGTTAATTTTGTGGTCATGTAAATCTCATTTATAATAAGTTATAGCATAAAACAGTTAATTTTTTGGTCATGTAAATCTCACTTGCATTCTAATTACAATTTTTTTTTATTTTTCTTAATTAATTTTATTTTAATATTATTTTGCGGTCAACTTTGTGGTCAACTTTTCCATTTCCACTTTTCATTACCATCCAAACACCGGAAACGACAAAACATTTTCCAAATCACACTTCCCAACAACCATCCAAACACCAGAAAATTTACTACTCATTTTCCTTTTTCTTAAAGGAAATAAATCTTACTTCCTACTTCCTCACTTCACACCAATTCCTTAAATCCAACAGACCCAAAGTGAAAGCTAAGTTGTGGTGAAATTATTAAACAACTTATAAAAAAACATGTGTGGATCGTTTTGGATAAGATGTAATAAACAATTTTCGACTTCCAAGATAATATAGTATTTCAATAATTTAATCTCATCATTCTCCAAAAAAAAAAAAATTTTTTTTTTAATGTCTTGGAAAAACTTTACGGGTGATAGATGTTGAATTGTCACATATTAATATAGAAGCGAAGGCGGCGCCTAATCGGCGTGTGTCACCGGCGATGAAGCATGATCGACGAGACAAGGGGGCTCCGATTTCATCTTGCGTGGCGACGTGGCCGAGGGGCAGGCGGCACATCTGAGAGCGGCCTCAGCGACGGGCGTGGGGTTCAAGGGCGGTCTTCTCATTTTCAAATTTGAAATTTGAGGGTGACCTGCCTGCGGGCAACATGTCTCTTGTGGAGGGCGCTGATTCAGTTTGGGCCTTCATTTGGGTCGGGACCCACTGGGCTAAAGAGCCGTGTGTTTTCATTGAGCCCAGTGTTGGGCCTGACCCACCAGAGGCTTCTGTGGGCCAGTTTGCGTTGAGCCTAAGGATGGGCTTGTGGAGATGAGTGCTTGTGAACAGGAAGGGGTTAACAGGGGTAAAGGCTCAGTAATGAAGGGTTTTTTGAATAGGGGACTTTCTTTGGATGGATCGGCTCAGGAAGCAGATTATAATGGAGATTATTCTGATCCTGGGCGCTTCAACCTAGAGTTAGTTTTTTATTGATGCTAGACAAGAGGGAGGGAGTTTGCAGGAGGTCGTTGATGGTGGTCTACAACGGATTGCGTTTCACTGGTGTTAGCGAGATCTGTTCGCAGGGGAGCCATGGACATGGCGCCGAACTTTAGTTTAACAGCTGTTGTATTTTTCATTTTTTTTATGAAAGGCTATAATATGAATGCTCTATATTGTTATAGCCTTCTTTCTTGAGTTATTTGGTTAATAATTTTTAATGAAATGCTGGGTCTTATTGACCTCACGATTTTTCTCAACAAAATAATAATATAATGACTTACTTATTTCTCATAAGCTGAGAGAGAGAGAGAGAGAGAGAGAGAGAGAGAGAGAGAGATGAGAGAGAGAGAGAGAGAGAGAGAGAGAGAGAGAGAACCAACTGCTAGAGCTTCTCGTTAGCTGGCAGTTGCGCCTTGGTTCCTTCAATGATCTCCTCTACCTTAAATTTTTTTCCCATTTCACGCTATCTATGATCTCTCATATTTGTTCTTATATGAATAGGCTTGCAGCAACTTATCATATTTTTCATTTATAACTTTTCTTCTTCTAAAATTTCTGGGGATTGAAAAGTTTATCTGATAAGGTGAGAAGAGAAAATATTATAGAGCTGTGAAATATTCCACTTGACCATGACGTGAATGCAAGAGATGAAAACAGATGGATGGAGTTGTTTTTATTGCAGCATTTATATTCCAAGGCATCGGGGTTCAATAACATTCACCCTCTCAATCAAGTCTCCACCAAACTCTTGTTGACAATTACTCAAAAGGCTGTCAACCCACATGATTTCATTTACTGAAAGCATCAGTATTTTTTTACAAAAAGTTGGAAGAATCTAACGTGCGGCCTGTTTGATTTTTGGAAGCGAAAGAAGAGTGGTGAAGAGAGAAGGAAGAGAATGAAGAAGAGTTGGAAGAATCTCCTCTTTTTTTTATGTGTTTGTTTGTTCAAATTTGAAGGAGGAGGATGACTCAGAAGAGACGAGATGTTTTGATTAAAAATATTTAAGTACATCGATGGAGAAGAGAGATGAAAGAGATAAATGGGTTTTAAGAAATAAAAAATCATATATTTTACCTAGATCTTTGAGCTCCTGTCACCCTTCATTCCAGTTCTGAGATGAGCTCAAATTGGAAAAAATAATGAGAAAGCTACGCAAATAAGAGTTCACATAAGCAAGATTGGAGTTAAGAACAAACCTCTTCTAACCACAACGAACACATGAAAAGAGGCAGAAACCCTCTCTTCATGAGTTTTTCATCTTCTTCGTGTCAAACAAACAAGCCATTGGACGACAAAGATTAAATCATCAAGCACATTGCTCTAAAGAAGTCTCACTCAGAGATTTCTCACAACATAGCCTATGCGCGATAGTCAACTGAGGAAATGTCTCTATTTTTAGTTAAAAACAAATAAATCAAGTTGATAAAGCGAAAGCGAGACTATTGTAAAATTATAAAAGAAGATGTAATGACCTCGATTATACGTTAAAGGAAATTTGCTATCTAAAATGTTAAAAAAAACAAACTTTAAAGCGTCATATTTTTCGACTCGTGAAATTTACTACAAAAGTATCATCGTCATCTTCTCCTTTGCCTCAAGTTCAGCCAGTGGAAGGAGGAGAAAATAAATGAAAAAGAGGTGGATAAAGTGTATGTTAGCAAAAAAAAAAAAAAAAAAAACTAAAGTAAGTTAATAAAGTGAAAGCTAAGCTGTTGTAAAATTATAAAAGAACTATGAAAAAACATGTGCGGATCAATTATACATTGGACAAGATGTATGAAACTATTTTCGTCCTAAAAATAACATAGTGTTTCAGTAATTTTTAATATAATCATTCTCAAAGAAGGAAAATTTTTAATGTCATGAAAAATCTTTATGGTATGACCAGAGTGAAAAACAATGTGGCAGCCCTAGAGGGGGTGAATAGGGTTTTAACTAATTACATCAACTTCATCCCAATTTGATTGAATGAAAACAATAAAGGTATAATCACGAGTAAGCAATAACATCATATAACAATAAGCAAGTAAAAGAGTGAGAGAGAGAGAGGGAAAAAAACGAGAGAGCAATAAGAGTCAAGCATGATCTATAGTGAAGTACGCCGTTCGGCCACCAACCGGCCTACTCCACTACTTAGATGTATCTTCTCTAGGATAACAACCAATTTCTATTGGTAACTTTCTTTCCGGGTACAAGCTTAGACTTTTACACTGACTTCCTTTCTGAGTAGAAACCTAAACCTTTACAATTCCTTCCGCAAAATGACTTCCTTTTCAGGTAGACGCCTAGACCTCACAATTGCTTCCTTTGCGGGTAGAAGTATAGACCTTTCTGACTACTTTTCTAGATAGAAGCCTAGACCTTTCACCAACCCGCTTCCCAAGTGGTTGAATTTTCTCACTATTTTTCACAAGTTAAATTTGTTCTCTAACAAAATGAGAACCAATAAAGCAAATGCATAAAGAAAAATTATAACTTTGAGGCTCTATTATAAAGAAGAATCAAGAACAATAATAACTTGGCACAATAAATCTAGACACTTGAAAATCAAGTTGAAAGCTTGGATCTAGAATCTATAAGAACCTTGAAAGAGATTGAGAGTAGAGAGTAGAAAGTGTAAATCAAATTTCAATCACAAAATTTGAAAGCACATTCGAATTACTCTTTAAAAAGAATAAAAAATAATCTTGTAAAAGAAGAATATTTACTTGAGAATTTTTTTGAGTGAATATAAGTTTCCAAAAGTTATTGAAAGAGTAGTGTAAAATAGTATTTACAGGCAGGAGAAGATAAAAGTCAGTGAAAAGACTTTCAGCCCAAAAAATCATGTTCAAAACTTTTCAAAATAAATACTACACTCTTTTGATCGATCACTGAAACTGGGCAGTTGATTGATTTGATCAAACAAACTCAGTTTAAGTCAAAAGAGTCATCCCAACAGTTTATTGGTGATTGATCGTGGGTGAACAGTGAAAATATCAATGATCACATATGATTGTATCATTGGTGACTTGTATTGTGCAGACAGATAAAATATTCAAAATTATTTTAAAAAGTTCCCTCTAATTTTCAGATTCAATAGAAAACAGATCAACTGTAACGGTCGATCGAGAATAAGACAAAAACTGAATTTTGCAGTGGGTGATCGACCATGGCGGTTGATCGGAGACCCAAAAGAACTTGGGGGTGAAGACTAGAAACAACGAACGATTGGACATCGTCCCTAGCAGTTGATCCAGGTTGTGACCAAGAGCACTGAGCTCTGGCGGACAATCAGATCATCCCCAGTGATCGGTCCGAATCATAGACGAGAGCATCGAGTTCTAGCGGACGATTTGGATCAACCCTGGCGGTTGATCGCTTTGCACGCTGCTCAGCTTCACATTTTGCAATGTCAATACCGTCGACCATTATGTTCTAGCAGTCGATCAAAAAACTCTAGTTTCTCAAAAAATTAATTTAAATACCTTTGAAAAATATGACAAAATTTGTATAAATTTCAATATGCATAAAATCAAAGTAAATAGGCCTAGAATGATATTTTAAATTCAATTTAAAGCTTTTGGGCAATTTAACAAAACCTGAGGAAAATTACATTTGATTTTAAATCAAAACGAAATAGACAAGCATGAAAATGCTATCCAGTGCCGAATTAGGTTTTTGTCTTAGCTCTTCTTATTTTAATAATAATCTTAAACAGATTTAGCAATCTTCGGCTCAATTCTCTAGTTTCAATTGATTTTACAATCTTTGGCTCTTTACTCTAGCTTCAATTTTAATAGTCTTAATAATTGAGTAAGTTGAGTGAGAAATATGTCACCACTTTCCTAATTAACAATGCGTTTTGAGCTATGATTTATCCAACATCTGTTCAAGTGCTTTGACCTAGATCAAAATACAAACACTAGAAAAGGAGTTAGCGCATAAGCATCATAATGAGTGGTCATTATCAAACTAAAATACAATAGGGCAAAGAATCTCCCTCTTGATGATGACAACTCATTAAAATATATAAAATTGTAATTGAGTGTCAATCTCATGGCTTTCCTACATATATACATCATAAATCAATGTAAAGAGATGTTAAGCTCCCTCTTCATATATGCATTATAAATCAGTACAAAGAGGAGATGTTAAGGTTCCCCTGCATATATACACAAATAAGAGATATATCACAGTAAAAGCTCAACGTCTGTATCAAAAGGAGATATTATCAAAATATATGTGTATATTACAAATATGTCAAGATATAACTTATATCACACATATACATACACAAGTTTTCTAAAATCATCAAATTCTACATTTTAGCATGTACAAGCTTTGCAAAAACAAAATTGTGCAATAATATGCAAAAAAAGCACAGAAATATGCACGAGCATACACACACATGCACAATCACAAAACCTTCTTACATGTATGCAAATTTCAACGAAAATAGCTCATACATATATAATTACACTTGAATGACTGCACATGATATATTCTCAAATATCACACGCGCGCGCGCACGTATCTCGATATCAAGCACGTAACACAAATCACATGTATCACAGATACACATGTTTCTTAACATCAAGTATGTATCACAATTATGCACATACATCCGATATATCACAATATAAGCATATATCACCAAAGAATCACCATATTCATACTATATGCATTATATCACCAAAGTATCACCATATCCATACTATATGTATCATGTATCAAAATTTTCTCCCATTTGGCATCTTCAAGAGGGGATGAAAAATACATTAAATCCATCAAGAAGTCCATCACATCAAGAAAGACAAACCAATAAAAAATCCACCACATGCATATAAATAGGAATTACACATAAGTAGCATCTAAATAGGGTATTATAAACCATAAATAGTGTAAATAACAATATGTACAAGCGTATAATATAAGTATGAAGACCACAATGGGTCAAAAGAGCAAATTTTTTTCTAAAGTACATATCATCAATAAATAAACACAAATTTCCAAAATATAAATAGAAAACCATCACAAATAAGTATATAAATGTAGATGAAAATAGTAATAAGACCATGTGAAAAATAAAATATGTCAAATATCAAGAAAAAATATTATGAATAAGTAAAAGACTATAGTTCAATATAATAGTATGAGTGAAATAAATAGATGGTATAAGTCATGTTAAGTTCATTCATTAAGTCTATATATCACTGACATATAAGAGTGAGTGTGGATAAATAAAATGTTAAGAGAGGCAAAGAGTCAAATTCAAAAAACTTGATGACTTCAAATTCTGATAAGAAAAATCATTATCAACAATGTTACTATTGATGTTTAGAAATCTCCAAACTATTAAATGAATGTAGCCAATTATGATCCAAGTGATTTGTGCTATATATTCAATTAGGATATGACCAATAAATAAACTCTAATGAGATGTGGACACAACTTGTATCTCTTTCTTTGCAAAGAGTTCGCACAAGTGAATACAATTTAAGACTTTTGAGATAAAACTTATTGAAAAGATTTAGCTATAAAATTTTTGATTAAGTTGACGAATCTCTCAAAAAGAACTAGAATTTAGTTCGACTAAGAATGAGTGATGGTCGGACTAAAAAAAGTAAATTGTAGTGATCTAAAGACTTTTGGGATTAGACCACACATGAATATACACCAAATAAATTCTTAAGAATTTAGAAAAATAAAAAAGAAATTTCATAGTAAAAATAAGAAAATATCCATAATGAAACTCAGAAAAGTTCATATAAAATATGGTGCCAAATATAACATAAAAGTTTCTTTAAATCTTGTAAAACTATCACACCGAATAGTTTGAGCATTGTCTAATTTAAAATTTAAAGAGTCTCCGGCATACTTCTCCTAAGTAATAAAAGTATCTCATATTTGGCTAGTTGAGTTTAAAATTTCAAGAAACAAAATTTTTTTTAAAAGCTCATCATGACTATCTTATGCATATATCAAGAACAAATACTAACATGAAATTTATTAGTACAAGTAAAGATAAATTTTCTTTAAAAAGCTCATCATGACTATCTTATGCATATATCAAGAACAAATACTAACATGAAATTTATTAGTACAAGTAAAGATAATATCACCAAGATGTACTTGCACTATAAACATATGGTGCAAATGAAGTACAATCAATATATTCTCTTCTTAGTGAATATATATAAACCCAAAAGATTTAAATCAAAATCGAAAATTTTAACTTTCCGACAAAGAAGAAGCCAAATCAATAAAAATTCATGAGATTACGAAAATCTCCATAAATACACATATTTAAATACAATTCACAAAAAATATAAATATATCCTATAAATCTCAAGCAACATTCAAATCAAGTAATTGAATCTTATACGTATTATTGTAAAAGAATGAAAGAAAGATAAGGGTAAAAAGTTAATTCATTAACTTGACCAGCCCACAGATCTGAGCGGTCGATCTAACTGATGCATTTAAAGCTTTTACATACAAAAAACTCAACCATCAATCCAACTGAATGATGGTTTCAACGATCGATCTAGATGTGAAAAAGATCCCATTCTTCAACAAAATTCAGAAAAATACATTTCAGAAAAATTTCACAATATATTTTTCATAAATATAACTATAAAATAATGACAATTCAACCATAAAAATTGCTAAAAATTCAACATACTTTCAAGAATTATGAAAACACCCCCCCAATTGCCTATGATAGAACAAAATTGATCTTCCATAATAGTTTTGTAATAATGTCTGCAAGTTGATTCTTAGTGTCTACAAAATAAAGTTTGATATCATCACATTCAACATGATTTTTTAAAAACTGTGGTCTCACATCAATACGTTTGTTGTAGAATGAAGGATAGAATTTTTATGAAGTCTATAGCACTAGTGATATCACACAATATATGAATTGTATCAAATTTTAACTAAAATCATCAAGATTTGTCTCATCCATTACACTTGGGCACAACACAATTAGGTTGCGACATATTCTGCTTCTGTTGTGAACAAGTCCATACAATTTTATTTCTTGCTAAACCAAGAAATAAGATCATGTTCTAAAAATTGGCATGTGCCACTAGTGTTTTTGCGGTCTACTTTGTTTCTAGCAAAATCCCTATCATATTACCCAATCAATTCAAAAGTTGTATGCTTAGGGTAAAACAAGCCAAATTAGATGTTCTTTTAACATATCTAATAATCCTCTTAACCGTATGCAAATGTGATTCTTTAAGAGAAGCTTGAAATCTAGCACACAAGTATACACTAAACATTATATCATATCTACTAGCGGTAAGATAAAGTAAGCTACTGATCATATCTCTATAACCGATATGTTTACATTTTTACCTTTCTCATCTTTATCAAGTTTAGTTGAAATGCTCATTGGTGTTTCAATTGTCTTGACATCTTGCAGTTTGAACTTCTTTACAAGTGCTTTGGCATACTTCTCTTGGTTTATGAAGATATCTTCCTTAGTTTGCTTGATTTGTAAACCAAGAAATAAGTTAAGCTTACCTATCATGCCCATTTTGAATACTTTTTGTATAAAATTAGAAAATTCTTCTCAATGAGATTCATTAATAGCACCAAAGATAATATCATCAATATAGATTTGTACAAGTAATATATCATTATTTTTGACTTTCACAAATAAGGTGCAATCAATTTTAGCCTTTAACAAATTATTTTCACAAAGAAACTAGAAAGTATTTCATACAAAGCACATGGTACTTGCTTCAAATCATAAAGTTGTTTGGCTCGGAACGTGACCTTTTGAAATCTGAGAAACTTTCAATCTCTCTCCTCTTTCTCACTGAAAAAGGTGTGGTTGAGGCCCATGAACAATAAATTTTTCGGCATTTTCACAGCCCAAGCACGCGAATGCGAGTAGTCTAGTCACGTCAGATTTTTGCGGACCCCATCGAAATGATTGTGTTTTTTTTAGACGACCAAACGCAAGAGATTGGGAAACTGACGTGGCCTGCGTATGGGGCCCTGAACAGTGGGTTTCCAACCTCAAATCCGAGAAACAAACAGCCTCAACTCTCTAACTTCACTTGCCGATTGTCCACCGTGACGGGTCATGTCAACATGCTCAATGGCAAATTTGTAATTAGTGCAGAGGATCTATCGAAGAATCTGCTTCAAATTTCTAGGAAATTAACTCAACTCTTTAGCATATGCCATTGCTCAGACAAACTCCACGACGATCATCACCCATATCTCAAAAAAAAAAAAAAAGAAGCACATAAATAAGAATCAAAATGACACTGTAGTCCTAAAACAAACTTAAAATTTTGAAGAGTGCGGGATTAAGACTTATCTTTCTGAGAGAGATACAAGAAAAGAGAAAAAAGAAAAATTGCTTGTAGGTCCCCAGAAAGATTGACTTGTGTCAAAAACTCCCTGGTGAAAAGCTGGTGTCAAAAAGCCATTTGACCCAGTTTTCTTTTTGCCCCGGTCCCTGTCCCCACTACATAGGCATACACCCTCAAATATATTTTCGTATTGCCATTGTTGTCCTCGCTGACGTGTCCCCTTTCTGATGAAAAGTAACATGCACGTACTCTTTGATGGCTGTAGGGCCAATTATCTGTGAACTTTTCTAATTATTTGTCCACCCAACGCTGAGTCAGCATATTTTGAATTTTAAATGAATTTTTTTAGCGATGTGACTTAGCAGAAGCATTAATTTTGTGTATCCGATTTTTCTAATAATTGAACATTTTCATCCTTTGTGTTACTATTTCCCTTTCAATTTTATTGATGAAGAATATTGATAAAATAATATAATTGGTGGAAAAAAAAGTGATTAGATGGAAAAATTGGTGGGACAAAACTTGATTATATAATAAGTGGTGGTATAACTTCTTTTTTCTCTCATCTCAATTGTATCTCCTTTATGTCTCTATATCCTCTATTTTATTACAACCATCCAAAATCAATGAATTCATCTTCATACGAAAATGAATCATCATCAGATCAACAAGAAGATGACTTTTTCTTATTTTATATTGTTACCTCTCCAGATGGAGAAGAAACGTGTTTGAGGCTCCATTCAAGATGAAAGTATCGAACACCTTCGATTTTTCTGTGCAACAATTAAATCTTGCATATAAACTTGAGCAATAACACAACGTGGTTTTTGTGCTGAAGACCGAACAAGATGTTCAATACTTGCTTGAAGTTTTACGGGCTTATAATTGTAGAGTTGTGAACGTCATGGAAAGGACTGCAGCTCACGGTGCTTCATCATCTAGGATCTGTCCCCAAGCAGACCAAAGTAAGTTTTTGTTTATTATTGAAGTTTTCTGTCCACGAATATATGTTTCTGTCCACAATTTTAAGTTTATGCCCATGATTTTAGATTTTGTCCACTAGTTTTAAGTTTATGTCCATGATTTTAGATTTTGTCCACAATTTTAAGTTTTTGTCCATGATTTTAGGTTATTGTCCACAACTTTAAGTTTCTGTCCAGTTTATTAAGTTTTTTTTTTCACAATTTTACGTTTCTGTCCAATATATTAACTATTTGTCTACCAATTCACCATAATTAGTATTCGCAATGTCGGTGAACACATTTGGTTAGCTGAAGATATAGTGAATGACATCATTCGTATCCCTACTTAGTGGCATGATTCTATTCGTGGTGCGGAAAAATAATTTAATAGCATGAAAAAGTAAGGCTCGCACTGATATACTACGTTATTGCAAAGAAATTTGTTTATAATTTGTGAAGAATGATAAAAAAAGATCACTGTGGAATGCTTAAAGAAGCAAGACACTAGCTGTGCTTGAAGGTTCCACGCATCGCTTGTCACACACAGCACTGGGTTTGCTATTAAGATCTTCAACTCTGTGCACAATATGGTGGAGATGTGAGTGCTGATGAGCACTGAAGAGCATCGAGGAAATTTATAGCATCTATCCTATAAAATATACTCAAGCACCATCCCACATACAAAGCCTACAGTGCAAGAAAAGATTTCAAAGCTCAATTTGGATTGTCGCTAAAGTACCACAAGGTTTTGTTGGGAAAAAATTGGCGCAGAACGAGCTTTTTGAACTGGTAAGGCACTCTTATGACTCCCTGCGGTGATACATGTTTCCTTAAATTTGTTCACACTCTTATATTTCTGTTCAAAATTATATATTATGCCTACCTAAACAATGTATGTCCACTTCTCTTGTTTTTCGTCCACTTGGCCTAATATTCTGTATCGGTCAGATACGAGCTAAAGGTATTGGAGAAGAACCCGAGTAGCTTCTTTCTCTCGAGAGTGAAAACGATCGGTTTACAAGACTCTATATTGCTTATGCTGCTTGCGTAGAAGGTTATCTTACCGGTTACAGACTTTTGATTTTTTTTTTGGATGGTACTTTTTTTAAGGATCGTTACAAGGATAAACTTTTGGCTACCATAACTTATGATAGTGACAACGGATTATTCCCACTAGCCTTTTGTGTGTGTGTGACATTGAAAATGAGGACAACTGGAATTGGTTTATTAGTGGATTGCGGAAGATGTTGTATAAAGTACCCAAACCGTACACTCCACCACACCAACTAGAGTTCATGTCTGATGCTGACAAGGGGCTTGGAGGTACCATTGAACGATATTTTTCTGATTCATTGCGCTCACTTTGTGTGCTCCATCTCATAGAAAATTACAAAAATAGTTGTAAAAATAACCTAGGTTTAAATTTGCACACTTCCCAGGAATTAAGAAAAATGTTACAGTGGGCAGCTTACAAGTACAGTGTTGAAGATTACAATGCACAAGAGGCGAAAATTAATAAAAGGTCCGTACATGTGTACCATGAACATAAAAGATTCTGAACAAAAACATGTCAGAATCATTCTCTCTTTATGTAATAATAGCAGCTGATGACGTGTATGAGGTCTTCGATTGGCTTACGGTTGCAATTCGACCTACACTGCACTCTTGCACTTGCCGGGAATGGAACGTTACTCGCATCCTATGCAGACCTCCATGTGTCATCATTCGATTCATACAAAATAGCTAGTGAATTACCTAGATGATCACATGAATGGGGCTATTTGGATTCAAGGAATTGGGTGGAAGTGAGGAAGTGGAAAGTGTCTTTTCCCATTTCCGTTGTTCATCCAAACACTGAAATAGGAAAATGAAAAAAATTCTTTTCCTTTTCTCTTCTCTCTTTTACACAACCATTTCCTCAGTTTCAGAGCACCGCAGTTAATTTTGTGGTCATGTAAATCTCATTTGTAATAAGTTGAAGTACAAAACAGTTAATTTTTTCTCATGTAAATCTCACTTGCATTCTAATTACAGTCCAATTTTTATTTTTCTTAATTAATTTTTATTTTAATATTATTTTGTGCTCAACTTTTTCACTTTCACTTCCACATTACCATCCAAATACTGAAAAAGACATAACATTTGTCAAACCACACTTCCCAATAACATCCAAACACCGGAAAACTTACTAACCAATTCCCAAGTTTTAAAGAAAACTATTACCACTTCCTTACTTCTTCACTTCCTCACTTCTACCCTTAAACAAACAGGCCCAAAATGGAGATATTCAAGCAAACTTATTCTCCAACGCTATATCCTATTCTCGATTTCGACAAGCCAAAGGTATCATTCTCTAATATTCTGCCCACCTTAGTATGATGATGTTCACTTTTTTGACATTATGTACACATTTTTGGTATTTGTCCACATTTATGAATATATATTGAAATTTAAGAGTATATGTCCACATTTCAGATTATATGTCCATATTATGAAGTATATGTCTAAATTACTATCCAATATTTATACTTTAGTACTAACTTATGTCTCGCATAGGTAACAGAGGATACCTTACAAAGAAGATCTCCAGTAACGAAAAAGCGTCATCGGAGGAACAAGATAAGGCAAAACCAACAATCGATTTTTGATGCGCCTGATTATGTGCAGTAAATGCCATAAATATGGTCACAAACATCGTACTTGCAACGATGGGATAGATGAGAAAATAATGGACCCTGCTGTGGTTGATGAAGATATCAACAATCAAATAATGGACCCTACTTACTAATCAAATTCGAAATGTGAGATTTTTATTTTGTATTTATCTAAAATTTTGGACTATATGTCCACCTTTTGGAATATATGTTCACATTTTGGGAACTTTAATAATATATTATGTCCACCTTAGTATGTTTCTATCCACATTTTGGACATTATGTCCACATTACCAGCGATATGCCATATTTTAAAATATATGTCCACATTTATGAATATATGTTCAAATGTAGGAGTATATGTCGATGTTTCCAAGTAAATGTCCACATTTTGAAATATGTCCAACTTTATGAAATATATGCCATTTTTTTACAAAAATTATTCAGGGTTGTAACGAGCTAGCGGTATAGCTGGTATGGCAGATGTCTTCGTCTTCATTACTTGGGCCTCCACCAGCAGCTTGGCACAGATCTCCGTCAAGTGTGCCATCAGGGACTTCCCAGCAGGGATAACTTTACGGAGGCCACCGTCCCAAATAATTGTCCTCAAGTAGTCATATAAAATATATCGTAATCATAACTGCAAATGAAAAAAGTTAGTTGCATTTAAAAATGATTGACAGAAATTGAGTTTGGTAGACATATTGTGAAAAATGTGGACAGAAAATTGTCGACAGAAATTAATAGAATGTTCACACCTGTTATCTTGTTGCTTAGATTCCAACTGGTGGTATGAGAGATGCCTGACAAATGAGCGAACTGACGTTCCACGCATAGCCTCAAGATACTTGAGGATCTTCTTGACGCTGACGATGTACTTCTTGTGAGGGAGAGAACTGTAGTAACCAATCTCATTCCTCTCAAAATCAGTTTTAAAAGGTGTCAATATGTGTCACTGCAGATAGGAATCAATTGAATCGGTCAGTCGTCGCCAACATGTTGCTCCACATATATGACGAAGAGCTGGTTCTGTTCATCCTTCTGCTCGTACTACAGGACATTTTATAGAGAAAAAACATAACAAAAGTTACATGTACGTCTCACAATCAAACAAACCAAAATCGCCTCCAAAATTTTCTCTCCTTGCTATTTCTCTCCCCCAGTTTCCATATCTTTTCGAACTCGCACTTTCCCTCTCTGTCCCCTCCTGCTCGCAATCGTACCATCAAATTTTGGACACCAACAACCTATAAATATCAACCCAATTCTCTCAAAACCTCAAACTCTTTTCTATCAAAAAAAATAAAAAATAAAAAATCTCCCAATGGCCAAACTTCTCTCAAGTCTCCTCCTCCTCTCAACAACGATCACAATCGCCTCCTCGACCTCCTTCACCCTCACCAACAACTGCCCCTACACCGTCTGGCCCGGCGCCCTCTCCAACGCCGACAAACCCCGGCTGGCCTCCACCGGCTTCGCCCTCAACCCGACCGAGACCCGAACCCTCGATGCTCCCTCGTCCTGGGCCGGCCGCCTGTGGGCCCGCACCCTCTGCTCCACGGACCGCGCTGGCCGGTTCAGCTGCGCGACGGGCGACTGCGGCTCGGGCACCGTGGAGTGCTCGGGCAACGGGGCGGCCCCACCTGCCACGCTGGCAGAGTTCACCCTCAACGGCAGCGCGGGCCTGGATTTTTACGACGTGAGTTTAGTTGACGGGTACAATTTGCCAATGCTGGTGGTCCCACAGGGCGGGTCTGGGGGCGGGTGTAACACTACTGGGTGCGTTGTGGATTTGAACGGGATTTGTCCGGCGGAATTGAAGGTGGTCGGTGCTGGTGGAGGAGCGGCGGTGTGGTGGCGTGCAAGAGCGCGTGCGAGGCGTTCCGGTCGGACGAGTATTGCTGCAGCGGGGCGTTTGCGAGCCCGAAGACTTGTGCTCCGAGCAAATACTCGCAATTGTTCAAGAATTCGTGTCCAGTGCTTATAGCTATGCTTACGATGATTTGACTTCGACCTTCACTTGTGCCGCTGCTAGCAATTATCTCATCACTTTTTGTCCGAGCACGGGCACTGCTGCAAGGTACTGCTGATCATTAATCTACTAATGATCAGGTCTGATATTTATTTTTTTTTGTTACAATTAATTAATGATAGCTATATTTTTATTTTGTTGTTTTTTTGCAGTGTGAGGTTGTCGTCGGAAGGGAATAATGCGACGGTGGTGTTCACCAGCGGCGAGGATGTCACCGGCCGTGCCGGGCGTGTGATGCCGATGCTGAATTTGGTCGCGTTGTCGTTGGTTTTTTGGTTCTCTCTGCTTTGATACAATGTTAGGTTAGGTTAGCTTGATGGGTTGAAGATCGAAGGAAGAGGAGGGGAGATCAGTTGACGAATCTTAGGCTTTTCTTTTCTTTTCTTTTCTTTTTTGAGCTTTTATAGTTTACTGTTAGAAATATATTTTGCATTGGTGTTTGACTCCGATCGAAGTGGTCAATGTGGGAATAAAACAGAATGAGATTAAAGATTTTTTTTATAAATTTATTAAAAGTTAATGTTTAAGTCATAGTAGTAGTCAAAATTGTAGTATGTTTCTATTTCTTTTTTTGGCAATTTTGAATAAGTTTATGAGTATTTTAGAATTTGTGTTTTTATAATTGGGAGTTGCATGTCAGGAGTTTGTATATTTTGAATTAGTCAAAACTGTATGGCTGCGTATTCGTATTCTTTTGATTTTTGTCCTCAACAACAATATACAATGATTCAATTTCTCAGATATGAATCAGATGATGGTCCCTCTCTCGCCATTGTATCTTTGGCGATCTGTGCCATCACCATCAATCTAGATCCCCGGTTGCTTCCGTTGTTGATGACACAACCACCGAGACCTCCCAATCAGATTGCAGTTGTCAGTCTCTTTGTACATTTAGCGCATATTTAGTTGCGGATTTTTTTTTTTTTTTTTTGTTAAAGAAGTCTACAACTACGGGAGGGGAGGCTGCTTGTTTTTTCTCAATTCATATTTCAATTACAAATGAAGAGAGGAGGTGGGGCCAACGAATAGCGGATATGTGTTTAAAAAATTCTTTCTAAATGATTTCCCTACAAAACGAGCATAAAATATTAAAAATTCTGATATTAATGGGCCTCACGATTTAAAATTTGTGTGAAACCTATCAGTGTGACGCCCGCTATTTTTTTCAGTGACCAAGAGAAACAGGCCCTTATTCTCAAGCTCTACTCTCATTATAGATGTCACGGTCACCCTTCTCATTTTTTTTTTTTTTAACTCGAAGTAACTTTGCAGTTCTTTCTCACTCAATTCTACCTCCCTTCACGTAAAAGAGACTCCCACAGGCTATAGTACACGCAAAAGAGACTCTCAGGCTCAAAGTACCTTGATATATGTGAAAGAGACCCATGCTAAAATCTTCTCCTTCAGCAAATGCTCCACCGTATTGAGAATCTATCTTTCCATAAATGGTTCAACAAGTGCTTCACCCTTGATTGAGAATCTATCTTTCTAGCATATATTTAATCTTCAATTCTACAGCCACAAAGATTTTTTTTTTTCTCAAAAGATACTTTCTAATGTTGATCATCTTCTATCTTAGTCATTAATGTTCATCAAAACTCTCGATGCCAAAAAGTGTCACAGAATGCTAATGTAATAAGATATTACCGTGTTTAGTAATTTTCAATATTTGTAGTTTCTAGATTATATCATTATATATTTTTTTCTAGTTAAGAAGCACATGAAGGGGACATCCAATATCACGCATGCACGAGGGTTCGAACCGACGACCTGTGAGTGAGCGGAACTCTTACGAACTCAGTACCGACCAAAATACTACTTGCGGGGACATATTATATCATTATGTCTATATATTCTAGTACATCGAAAATTTAATCACAAAGACTAAATCGATATTTTCTTAATTACCGAAAGAATTTTTAATCAGTCAACAGTTTAACCTTTCCGGTTTGTTATCTTCTCATTTTCTGAATGATGCTCCAAACATTTTCTCCTCAGCGAGTTGCTTGATGTGTCATGAAAGTCGACAATCTTAATCTAACATTATGCCCTTTGTGCGTTACACTAATAACTATCTTGCACTTAAAAGAACCATGCATTGATTTATATACAGCAGCAGCAGGAGCCAATATGGTTGGCCTCACAAAGCATGCAACTAAAATCAATAAACAAATTAATAATATATTGTACACTTAGCCTCAATCAACAAATTAAAATAATTTTCAGTATCTTGTTTTCTTTCATCTTCTATCTTTTGCTTTCAACTCGGATACCTAGAGGCTAGAGCACATTTATTTCCAAGAAACAAAACTTAGAATGCAACCGACGGCGAATCCGGGCCCACGCGTGCTCCTTCAAGGAGCTTAGAAAAAGCCCAAGCGAGGGCCCAACAAAGGGCGTGTTTGTTTCGCCGCAAAACGCCGCAAAACGCAAGTCGTAAAACTTCTTTTTCATTTTCCGTTGTTTGTTTCGCTGAAAAACAAGTTGCAAAATGCAACTCTTCTTTTCCCACTTGCAGTTGCTACAGTTAAATTTGTGGTCATATAAATCTCACTTTTACACTCATATTTTCCCACTTGCAGTTGCTACAGTTAATTTTGTGGTCATGTAACTCTCACTTGTAGTACACTTACAGTTCAAAATAGTTACTTGATAATCAATATATAATTTAATATTATTAAGTATTTAATATTTTAAATGGTGTTCAATTTCTTATTTAATTATTTTATATTTTTAATCTTTAACTTTTTATTGTTTTTAATATTGTTTTAATATTTAATATTTACTATTTTAATTTAATATTTTTATTTAATATTTATTTAATACTTTATTATTTTATTAATACTTATTCCATTTTATACTATTTTATTTAGAGTTAATATTTTATTAATATAACAATATTATACTTTACTATATATTTAATTATTTATTTTTTAATATAAAAAAATTACTTTATTAATGTCATAATATATTTTATTATTATATTAATATTTTATTATGTTAATATTGTAATAATAATTCAGTATAATAATACTATAATGATAATTTATTATTAAATTATAATTATATTTTACTTTGTTAATTTTATATTTCTATAATATTACAATAATATTATAATAAAATTTATATTATAATAAATTTTCAAGTATTTTTAATATTATAATATTATAACTCTATTTTATTATTTTTGTAAGTTTTTTTAATATTATATTTTATTAGTGTTCTTAAAATTTTATTAATGTTCTTTAGATTTTCTTAAATTATATTATTTATTTAGTTAATATTTTAATAATATTTTACTATTTATACTAATATTTTATTAATATTATTGTTATAAATAAAATATTAAGATTATTAATTTTTTTATCTCAAATTTATTAATACAATTTAATTTGCACTAGTAGATTTAATTTAATAGTATTTATAATATTTAAATCACTGCTACAGTTAATTTTGTGGTCAACTTTTCCACTTACACTTTTACATTACCAACCAAACACCGTAAAACACAATATACTTTACCATTTACACTTTCACTTATCAACCAAACACCGTAAAACACTATATACTTTTTCATTTACACTTCACTTTGTCAACCAAACACCGTAAAACATAATATATTTTCTCTACTACAGTTCATTTTTTTCATTCTCATTTTACGACTTACGAGTTGCGACGTTTTGCAACGAAACAAACAGGCCAAAATGAAGGTGAGTAATGGGCTCAACGTGGGGAAGGCATGTGGCGGGGCATGGCCTATGGCTTCTTGGCCACCCAAGATCACGGGTTCGGTTAATGTGTATGAGCTACACATATATTAAGAAGGCCAATCACACACTGATACATGTATTGATTCTCATAATAAGAAGGTCAATCACACACCGACACATTTTAAAAGATTATAAGAGGTGTAATCCACGTGTCAACGCGTAATTGGTTCTCTAAGGGTCTGTTTGGTTGTCGTAACTGGCCGTAATTCATAGTTGTAATTGGTAAACTCTTTTACAATTGTAAATGAGTTACATGTATGTAAATTTTAAGGTGTTTGGTTGGTAATATAAAATTGTAAAGTGAGAAAGTGTATTGTACTTTACGGTGTTTGGTTGTCGTAATGTATAAGTCGTAAATGAAAAAGTTGACCACAAAATTAATTATTTGGTGATTTAAAAGTTTTAATACTGCAAATAAATATTAAAAAAGTTAAATATTAAAAAATTTTAATATTAATATAAAAAAATAATACAAATTTTTATGACCACAAAATTAATTGTAACTGGGCTGTAAGTGAGTGGTAACTGGGTTGCAAGTGAGTGTTAGTTGAGTTACGTAAGTCTTTTACGAATTACGGTCCAAACAAACCCCCGTAGTTGTAACTGGGTAGTAAGTCATTTACGAATTACGGAGTTTTACGCGAAACAAACGGGCCTCTTATTGTATGAGTGCGTGGCTCACACACATGAACTGAATCCAAATTTGGAAGAGTTGGCTGTTGGATCTGTGAGAAGTGTTTGTCAAGATTTTTTACTTTTAGGTTGTTCGTTTATTAGAGATTGGTGAGATTAGTTGGAAAATTTCTTAATTATTTTTTTCTAATAAGAGTTAATCTAGTGTGTGTTAGATTTGACTTTCACACCTCTTGCATAATATCCTATTAAGCTTTATAATTCTTCTGTTTACTTTATTTTTATAAAATATATAATAAGACTCAGAAAGAGACTTCTACCAACCTCTGTTACATGAGATGACATGAAGCTTTACAAATTGCCGGTATTCTGCATGAGAAGTACTAACGGTCGATATTTGCTAGCTTAATTGAAGTTTGAAATGCTCTTACGGATCTTACTAAAGAGTTAATATGAATAGTGAAAAGTTTCATATTCAAGTTTAGAATGTAGAATTTATAAAAGAAAAACACCTAGAACAAAATAAAGGGGTTTCTTGAAATTATGACATATGTAGGGTTCTGAAACTTAAGTTCAGCACACTCTGCACTTCGAATTACCCAAAGTCCAATTAGCAAATGGGTCAGCATTCACCTAGATCTCATTTAGGTTAGGATAATAAGTGGATTGCAAACTCAATGCACTTGCACTTCTAATTACACTTGGAAGTTGGGACATTGTCTCCCCATAGTTAGTACTTCTCGCTGAATCTCAAGTTGAAGAAATGTAATGCATCGTACGGTATGATCTATTCAAGTAGAACACACTAACATATCCCTTCTCTCTCACACACGCGCGCGAGAGAAATAGGAATCAACTGACATAGGACCTCCTATGTCACACTTAAAAATCATATCTTCTGAATTTTTTTCACGATCCGATCGCACATTATCATCTTCATGTTCTAAGATGCACACATATAAAAATAATCAAATGATTTAGAGTTCATTTACACATTGATCTAATCGTTTCATTTTATTCTGTTAAAAAAACTGTAAATGTTTGAACTCAAAGAAAATGAAATAAACAAACTTCAAATCAGATAATTTTTTATACGTATATATCTTAGAATATGAAGATGATAATTGGCGATCGGATCTTGAAAATTCAATTGAAAACTTGAGTTTTTGAGTGCGACATAGGACGGAGTTGCCTCCTGTGTCAACTGATTCCCCCCCTCTCTCTCTGTGTGTGTGTATATTTATATACGTATATTTTCCTTGTAGGGTTACACAACTCAACCACTGCTATATTGAATTTTGCTAGAGGAAACTTATATGACATAATTAACAATCTTTTGGAAGTTAAATAAAATTAATTATAGCGTGCGTAAAATATGTTAAATATAATATTAGTGCAAAGAGACCAAGGTTGGGGGACAATGTGAACGTTTGATGAACAAAGCTGGGGCTCAAAATTCACGTTTTAAGTCGTAGGCAGTGGTTTTGTCAAATACACTAACTAATTAACAAGAAAACCCTTGACGTGGAATTAATTAATATGAGCTTCAGTTAGGTAGTCGAGCTTAATCGAAGAACAAGGGAAAATTTTTTTGTAGTGGGAAAGTTGTGCTATCAAATATGAAAACCCATTGTAGCACAATTCTACAGTTCTTTTTGTGATTGGGTGCTGAAAAGTTCTAGGTTTAGGGGTTGTTTGTTTCATCGTAAAAGTCTGTAATTCGTAAATGACTTACAATCTTACAACTACGGTGTTTGTCTAGACAGTAATTCGTAAAAGACTTATGCAACTCAACTACCACTCACTTGCAACTCAATTACTACTCACTTACAGCTCTCTTATAGTTAATTTTGTGATCATGCAAATTTGTATTCATTTTTATGTTAATATTAATTTTTTAATATTTAACATTTTTAGTATTTATTTATAATATTAAAACTTTTTAAATCACTAAATAGTTAATTTGTGATCAATTTTTTCACTTACGACTTACACATTACGACAACCAAACACCGTAAAGCACAATACACTTTCTCACTTACAACTTTATATTACTAACCAAACATCTTACATGTATGTAACTCATTTACAGATGTAAAAAATTTTACCAATTATAATTTATGAATTACGGCCAATTACGACAACCAAACAGACCCTTAAATACGAAGTACTATTTTTTTTAATAAAATTCTTTATTAAAATAAGGCCATTTAATTTTTCCCTCTGCTCTACTATGTAGTACCACGAATCGATGTATTTAATCCAAGCTTGAAAGGAAATAGTACAAAAATATCTATAAATAAGAAGTATCCAACAGATCAAATCTAACTCATTACTTCAAAATAGAGTTAATTTTGACCCAAAATGATGCAATTTTAACATCAAATATTCACTTAATCTCCAACTCAGTACATCAAATGTTACTCTAAAAAGAATAATCTCTTTATATTCTTTTTTATTAGTTCCCAATAATTAATCTATTTCAGGAACCCATTGCATCAAAACTTTTTTAATTAAAAAAAAAAATTGGTGCAATGCCATATCTACAGTGTCACGTCGTTTCTGGCGCAGCACTGTAGACATCTCCAAATTGGAGTTGCCTTTTGGCGTGAGATTGGAGTGAAAACCCAGCGGTAAAATGAAGTTTTACTCCATTTTGACGCTGATTTTACGCCATCTTTGACGCTGTGTTGGAGATGCCCTGAGTAAAGAGGTGATTGATGAACCAACGAGGATGCTGGAGCAAGATTTTAAAGGAACTCCATACATTCCAGTTTACGTAATGCTACCCGTGAGTTACTTATCTCACACAATATATAATTAGCAAAATGTCTTTTCCCATTTAGGGCTATTGCATAATCTAGTAAAATGGGCTTAAATTTGCAACATTTCGATGATAGCTTGGTGTTGTCAATATGGAATGTGAGCTGATCGATCCAAATGGTCTACTGCAACAACTGAAGGTATTGAAGTCTGCAAATGTTTACGGTGTTATGATTGATCGCTGGTGGGGAATAGTGGAGGCTCATGCCCCACAACAATACAACTGGCATGGTTATAAGCAGCTATTTCAAATTGTTCCACAACTCCGGCTTCAGCTGCAGGTGTGCATTTTCCATATCATGCAAACATGTTTTGTTTGATCTTCTAGGTGTAACCCTTAGATTTTCAATGCAACGGTGGTCATGTCATTTCATGAATGTGGAGGAAACACTGGCGATGATGTATGTATTCCTCTGCATCGTTGGGTGACGGAGATTGGTGGGAGCAATCCAGGCATTTTCTTCACTGACCTAGAGGAAGGCGAAACCATGAACGCCTTTCATGGGGAATTGACAAGGAGCTCGTTTTAAGAGGTCGACTGGCAGTTGAGGTACAGATGCTTAATCTTTTACTTTCTAAGTGACATGGTTTTACTTTTACTTAAAGAATGGAGGAATCCAATTGGTATCTCCTCACCTGTTCATTACACCTTATACTTAGATGTGTGTTTTGCAAGTTTTCACTCTGATATTGGATCTTATTTCTAATTGAACAGTGGTAAAGATACAACCATCTAAAGTTTTGACAGAGAAGATTCCTAAAAAGACAACCCGCATAAAGTGATGTAGTGAAATTTGGTGGTTTTATTTGATGTAGTGAAATTTTCTAGTTTTATATATATTTCCATAAATTTTTAGGTATACTATGACTACATGAGGAGCTTCTGGCAGGAATTTGAAGAGTTTTTTTGAAGATGGCAGCATCTCTGACAATAAAATTTTGGTTAGGACCCTGTGGAGAACTTCGGCACCCATCTTTTCCAGAAAAGCATGAGATACCCAGGCATTGGAGAATTCCAGGTAATCTCATCACCATTCAGGTATTTTCATTGTGAAGCACAAACTCCACATTTGGAAGACTCTATGGAAGTTTTAACAATGTTTTATGATTGTTATCGAGTTAGCATCAACCCTTTTAGATGACGTCGAACATATTTCTCAGGGAAACTATGAACAAGACAGAAGCTTCCCTTGAGACCTTGCAGGCTAGTTGAGAAAACCTACCTTATTTTTTTGCTGATTTAAGATCATGCAACCATTATCACCGCCCAAAGATATCCTAGACAAGCCAAAGAGCCAAGTGAAAACACATCCCTGAATTCCAGATAGGCATTAAATTTTTTTTCCTCCTTGTACTTGAATGGGAGCATATTTGTGTGCTACACAGAGTCACAAAACTGATATGCTCAATGGTTCAGTATGTCATTACTTCAAAGTTCAAAGTGTTAGCTTTATTGTGTATTAGTTGATGATGACTATTCATTTAGCTGCTTATACGCTAACAATTCATTTTTTGGTGTTTTGTTTTTTGTTCTTGGTCAAAGCACTCGCATGGAGGCTGGATGGATCAAACTGAAAATTGCAATATCAATTAAGGTGGTGGGATATTTCTAACTTAAGTTACTCAATTTATCAAGCTTACTCACATTGGAGTCACAGTGAAGAATCAAAAATTACAAAATCTATTGAAGCTAGAGTATTAAGCTGAAAATTGTAAAATCTACTTAAAATTACTATGTAAGATAAGAAGAATTAAGACAAGAACTTAACTTGGCACTAGACTGCATTTTTATACTTGTGCATTAATATTTTAATTTAAAATCAAAGCGTGATTTCCTTCAAAATTTATTAAATTGCTCAAAATCTTTGAAACTAAATTTAAAATATTGTTTTGCGCCTAATTACTTTGATTTTATGTCCATTGGAATTTATACAAATTTTCTCATATTTTTTAAAGGCATTTAAATTGCTCAAAAGCTTTGAAACTGAATTTAAAATATTGTTTTGCGTCTATTTACTTTGATTTTATGCCTATTGGAATTTATACAGATTTTCTCATATTCTTCAAAGACATTTAAATTAATTTTTGTGAGTTTGAGGCTTTGGACAAACTGCTGAAATGCAGAGGTCGATCGAATGGTAGTGTTAAAATGTTAAGCAAAATGGCACACAAAGAAGTCGACTGCCATGGACGATCCAGATCATGGTTCATGTAATACCCCATTGCCGGAATACGTACTTAGTTGCATATTCAGATTTTTTGATCATATTTTTTGATTTACTTCTTGTATTTATTTTTGTTTTATGATTATTTATATGATCGTTTTGCATTGGATCCAGATTCATAGACTCGAGTCAGCTCTAGTTTAAACCGGGGACCCGATCCAGTATACTGATCGATTTGATATTTTTGGTAATCTGATTTTGACGATTTCAGTTTCAAACAGTATTTTCTAATATTATAATTTTTCATGATTTTTTAGATTTTTTTAAATTATTTTTATAAAAACCGTAAAATCGGGATTAATCGGTACTGCTGGTTTATTCTCGGATTTTTAATTTACGAAAATAGTCAAATTTTGAGAAACCGCTTTCACATTTTTTTTAGAATAATATTTAATATCTTAATATATTTTCCGGACATTTTCAGAATTTTACAGATTTCGACTAGATTTGCTGTCCACTAGTATCGGCGGTCGATTTTACGATTTTAGTTTGAAAATCGTACAGAATTTCTTAAAAAGATTTCACCATAATTCTTAAAAAAATATTCTTGATTTTAAGAATTTTTACGGGTCATTCTGAGATACTTGAATTTCGAGCAATTCTGGGGTTTTTTCGAAAATTTTCCGCATCCGCGATCGAGTCTGGGGAATCAACTATTCTAATTATTTTTAATTTCTTTACCAATCACATTTTTTTCCTTTTTCCATTTATTTTTCTTTTCCCTTTTTTCCTTCAATTTTCTTCCAACAACTTCCAAACAATGCTTATACATTCTAATTTCATTCTTTAATCTTCCTCCAAAATATCCCCTCCAAAATATCCTAAACACTCAAGTGCCCTATCCCATCACCTAGACCGGCCAAGTCCCTTCACTTCCTCTCTATTTTGCAACAAACCCCTCCCAAAAACTTCATCTCCTTTCATTTTAACTCCAACACCAAATTCCTTCTCCATTTCATCTTCTTCAACCTTCCATCCTTCTTCAAAATCCTAATAAACAACTACTCCTCCTTCATCTCCACCATAACCACTATAAATACAACTACTACACTTTCTCCCCATCACCTTCCTCCTCCTCTTTCTCCTCTCACTTCACCAAGAATCCCATAAATCAACCATACAAACTACCTTCAGCACTTCCTTCTCCAAAACAACCTCCTTCAACTTATCCTCCCACAAGACCTCCTCCATCATGATGGTCGGCCACCACCTGAAGCTCGAGGTTGAGCTGCTCTTAGATGGCGATGTCTCTGGTGACCATTCTCGTGATCATTCTGGCGATAACTATAACGACAACACCAACGTCACCACCATCATTTTTACTACACCATCTTCATCACCATTCCCGAGTCATCTTAGGAATCAGCCATTTGGCCGAGTCGGCCCCAAGTCGGGTCGATACCGTCGAACGTGCGGTTCGGGTCTCGGATTCGTCTTGTCACCCGTCGAGTCAGATATGAGTCGACCGAATCTTCGAACCATGATCCAAATCGTCTGCCAGAGCTCAATGCTTTCGGCCTGGACACGGATCGATCGTCGAGGATGATCCAGTCAAAGCTTAGTGCTCTCGGACTGGACGTGAATCGATCGCTTTTTACTGTGCACAATCGTCCATTGATGCCAGTCAGCTACCCCAAGTTTTATTGGGTCTCGGACCGACCCCAAGGTCGATCACCCAACGTAGAAATCCAATTTTGGATTTTCTTCAATCGACTACCAAGATTGTTTGTTTTCTGCAAAATTTGAAAATGAGTGAGAACTTTTTGAAATACTTTTGAACATTTTATTTGAGTGCATAGTACAAGTCTATCAACGGTACAAACACATGTGACTGTTGAGATTTCACTTTTCAATCACGGTCGACCACCAATCGACCATTGAGATGACGCTTTTGACTTGAATTGAATTTCTTTAATCAATTGATCGACTGTTACGTTTTAGCGGTCGACCAAAAGAGTGCAGTCTTGTATTTTGAGAAGATTTGAATGCGAATTTTTGGCTGAACTTCTTTTCACTTAACTTCTCCTACCTATAAATATTACTTTACTCTTTCAATGACTCTTAGAAAAATTTTGGAAAACTCTTATCACTCAAAAAAGATCTTATGCTATATTTTATTTCTACAAGCTTATTGCATCATTTCAAAATGGTGATTCACTTGTGCTTCAAGTTTGCGATTGAGAAGTTGATTTACACTTTCTACTCTTCATTCTCAATCTTTTTCAAAGTTCTTATAGATTATAGATCCAAGATTTCATCTTGATTTCAAGCATTTAAATCTATAATGTCAAGTTAAACTTATCCTGTTTATCCTTGCTAAAAGAGCCTCAAAGTAGTAGCCTTTGTTTGTGATTTGTGCTTTATTGATTTCATCTTATTAGAGAAAAACTCATCTTGTGTAAAGTTGTGAGAAAATCCAACCAATTGGGAAGTAGGTTGGTGAAAGGTTTATGTTTCTACCCACAAAGAAAGTTGGTAAGGTCTATACTTCTACCATAAAGAAAGAAATTGTAAAGGTCTAAACTTCTATTCGGAAAGAAAGTCAGCATAAAGGTCTAAGCATCTACACGGAAAGACGTACTTATTGATTTGAAATATTTGAGAAGAGACCTTGATGTGGATATTCAGAGCTGAAGAAAGGAAAAATTGAAGACATGAAGCTTAGGTATTTGCATGACACGTGTATCACCGGTAAAGAAAATGTCTTATTTAGTAGAACTCAATAAATTTTTAGTTTCTTTATTTTTTGTTTTTTAATTTTAGAGTTGCATTTTTTTAATTAGGAGTTTTAGTTTTTTACTTTGGAATTGTAATTTTATTTGATTAAGAGTTTGAGTTGTATTCAAATTTTATAAAAACTTGTATAAGGCCTTGTATCAAACAATGAAGGCAATAAAGAATTTTGAGAATTTTGTGAGCTGATTAATTGAGATTAGAATTTTATTCCTATTTTATCTCTCTTAAAACCTCTAACCCTAATATTTCTCTCTCTCTCTCTCTCTCCCCCCTCCCCCCCTCTTTCTCCTTTCACAGCCAAACAACCCCCAATCCGCACATTCTTCTTCCTTTCTTCTTTCTCTTGCGCTTGACCGCCAATCCAACTCAGAGCCTCCTCGTCTTCTTCCTCTCCCTGCCGATCTCATCTTCCCTTTTGTTTTCTATCCTTGCACCTACACCGCCAACAACCACCACCGCTGCCACAAGTGCCGTCAACATAGACAGTAACCCACCCACCCCGCCCCTCATTCTCTCCTCAGTAATTCTGATCTTGCAACCTCATCCTTGCGTCACCAAGCACGTTGTGCATCGCCGCTCGACTTAGAGCTGTTACCCGACCCCGCCGACGCCGAGTCCCACAGCCACTGAGTCTGACTCATCACCTTCACCTCGCCATCAAATTTTCATCATCGATTACTACTCCTGATCTCGTCTTCCTCATTGTCGACTGCCACCAGGCAAACGTTGACCTCACCAGAGCTGTTGCCGACATCAACGGAGTTCCCATCACCGTTGGTCTATTGGAAAATTGTCTCATCGTCAATTGTTATTGCAGAGATGCAAGCGGGTTCAAATCCCAAATGATTCTGTAACCCGACACGACCTGATTAATTAAAGAGATTGGGTTTAAGTTGTAAACCCATGAATAAGTTCCGACCCACCTGAACAGTAACATGTTCATTCAAATCCAGATCCATTAGCGCATCTCTTCATTTTGGGCCCTAACTTGCGTATTCGGACCTGATTCAGGTGATCTTCATGTTGTTACGATCGTGACAACGAGAGCTTTGCATTATCAACCACTACAGATTACTGAGATTCCTATGATTCTCAGTAGATAATTTTTCATAATCCGGTCTTTTATTTATGAGCTGTTATTAATCTCTATTATTTTGTTGATTTAATTTGCTGTCGCAAATAGTGAGATCATGAGATTCTGGTACATTGATTTTATAAGCTTGTGCCATTATAAGTTCGTAATTGCTTTAGTTTATTCAAAATTGAGAATGGTATAATTGCGACTGCTACATTTTGTAAAATTCATCTGCTCGCATATTTGTTTTAATTGTTTTCCTACTCAAGATCGTACATTTGGTGAAACATAGCTAAATTTTATTCTATCACTGATTTCTAATTCACACACTTCATCATTTCACATTAGGTCTTTAGGTAGTGGAGTAGACCGGTTGGTGGCTGAATCACTATACATTCCGTGCCGACTCTCATTACTATATCTCTTACTCTCTCTCTTTCTTTTACTTGCTTATAGCTATTTGATTATTATTGTTTTACTTGTGTTTATAACTATGTTATTTCATCCAATTTCAGTGCCAATCCGAAATTGAATAAAATGAACATGGTCAGGATACCACTTGTTGGATTCATGTCAGGTAAATGAACTTCATGGTGTTTTACAGTTCTTTTATTTTTATTTTTTTAACACATTAGGTTGTAGGTGGACTTGAACCGGAGACTCCCTACAACATACTCTCACTTTTATCAATAAGCCAGACGTGTCATCTTCACTAATTTAAGGTCCTTATGGAGAACATGCAACTTTGGAATGACTAATTCAAAACTGAAGGCTTGTCAAGCTTTAGCTGGCAAATGTTAAAGCCCATACACAGCCTAAAGCTTCAGCTTAAAATGTCTAGTAGCCCCAGGCCTTCGATGGTGTTATGTTAGCATTGGGCCCTCCACTAAGCTAGGGCTCAATTGTTTGTTTCCCTTTTGGATGCAACCCGTTGGATAATTGTATTGGGCTAGGGACGGGCCAGGATATTTTTTGGTAGTGTCTCCTTTTTATATGAAGTTACTCACATGCATATTGGAACTAATAAGTACAAATTGTTATAAATAATGATAAATATGGATGTTCTTACTGTTAGACTTATTATGTTTTAAAGTCTAATTTATTTTGAGCTTAATCAAGTAAATTGGATATTTGCACCCGCCCACTTAACCTATGTTGTTTGACCCAATAAAGAATTGATCAAGTCTAAATGGTTTGGGTCTAAACACGTTTTCAATTACACTTAGCCATGAGTGTATTTAAATTAGAATGTGGGACTCATCTACACGTGTGGAACTCGTGTTATAAATCAAGAGCCTAGATCTATGATGAGTTAAACTAGGGTTTCTTGATGTTATATGTACCATGAGTAGGGTTCCCTCTCCACTAATAACAATAATCATCTCTCTCTTGGAGGCCTCTCATCTCCTCTAAGGATAAAGAAGAGAACTTGGTGGCTGGAGAGAAGAATCCTCTCCCTCAACTCCGGCGTCCTCGTGATCGTGCAACCTTCGGCATCATTTTCGTGATAGAATCAGGTATGCCTAAAACCCTCCTTCCCTTTGTTCATGATAAAGAGGCTTACAGTATATGTGTAGATCTTGTATAGAATAAATTTTGATCTTACAATTGGTAACAGAGCCTCCTCTTTATCGGATCATCGGGATATAAAGTAAATTTGTTGATCTCGATCTATCAAAGTTACAATCAATCTCTTGATTTAATTCAAGAAAGATTTTTTTTTTGTGTCTCAAATAATTGAATTAAATTGGAGATGATTAAATTAAATTCATGTATATATATATTTTTTATGATTTAAGTCTGTGTGTTATTACTTTTTTGTTCTTTAGAAAAACAAATTGTGGCTAGACGCATGCATGCAGGGAAGCCCCTGCATACATGCATGGCAGGCCTTAAAGTATCAAAAAAAAAAAAAGGATACATGCTGCATGCTCTCTGCAGGGCATGCATGTGCTGGTTGAGCATGCAGGCTCATGCCTGCATGCGCGGCTCTATGGGTGGGCAACAGGTGCCGGCCGCCATGGGCCGGCGGCTACAAGAGCAAACTATAAAATTAAATAAAATAAAGGAGGTTAATTATTTTGGGTTTCTTAGTTAAGGGAATCATGAGGTTAGTTAGGAGTAGAAATTTAGAAAACATAATTTTAATCTAATAAGGAAACTACTCCTAATTAATCTAATATAAAATTTAAATTTAAATTGTTGAGATTATTTTGGGTTTTAGGGTTAAGAAAAAATTCTAATCTATTAGGGAAATTTTGGGATAGAATTCTAATCAAATAAAGAAACTTAATCCCAATCAATCTCACATTAAATTTATTGGGTTTTATCTAGTTTGTTTAAACCCGGCCCAATAAGAAGGAAACTAATAACTTAACCACTGCAGATCGGGTTTGATTCAGACCCAATAAGCACTGCAGACCCGTTTTGTCAATAGAAATTTCAATTAGCCATTACGGGCTCATATGACCTCTGTTTTAGGCATGCAAATAGCCGTTTCGAAGCTCTTGACGAGTACTACAATATTACAGATATTAGACATGATAAAACTATAGTTAGTTGATATAAAGAAGGCATTGAAGTATTTATTTATTATGGTTATGTGTACCCTTACATGCTTCCGCTTCATTAATATTTATATTATTGCTTATATTGTCTAGCATGATGAATATTGATGTTTGCTACAGTTGATAATACACAGATAAAAATTATACATGTTCAAGTTAAAGAATTTATAAAAAAGAGCTTATTTAATTGTGTATGTAGTTCATGCGGATAATAGCTGGCCCAAAGGAAGACTATTGTTTGGCCGAATTATGTACGGTGTCGAATACTTGATGTGGATAATGCAAGTGGGAGAACCTTGGTGTGTGGTAATCGACCCAAAGGAAGGTTGTCACACTATAAACCCATATTGCATTACCCTCATCAACTTGTCCGATGGCAAAACAAGAATCCAGATGCATAAATTTGTGTGGCCCATGCGTGTGGCAATCGGCCCAAAGGAAGGTTGTCATTATGGCCGGGTCATTACATATATTATATGGCCAATATAGTTTACTTAAACTTTGGGACCAATCCTATAAAGTGACAGTCGGCCTAAAGGAAGGCTGTTCTCTTACATAAGACCTAAACTTTAGGATATCTATATTGGGCCAGTAAAGTGTTGGCATATAGAGACACAACTTGTTCTGAAAGTTTAAGCGGCAGCTCTATCGGTTAAACTGGTTGCATTTTCTGAAATTCATTTTTTTTATGGCTATTACAGTAGAATTTTATTAAATATAATGTTTATGTTAAACTGATGAGAAATTGTACACTTATGTAGTTTAAATTAAATGGTACAAACTTTAAGAAGTGATAAGACCACGTAAATGATCGTTCTTGAATTCATGCACCTAGAGTACACCTTAAAGTTTGATGGATCTCTACTATCACTAATAAAAGTTCAGTAAAGAAAAGGTCAATTATGGTAAGTGAGAGAGATCTTACAAGATGTGTCAAATGGTACACTATTCCTATAACTATTAGGGGTTCTATGCCTGATAAAGTCAGTGCTCACTTAACATTCAGGGTAAACTTCTAATA
Source organism: Agave tequilana (assembly GCA_038442645.1). Taxonomy (NCBI): domain Eukaryota; kingdom Viridiplantae; phylum Streptophyta; class Magnoliopsida; order Asparagales; family Asparagaceae; genus Agave; species Agave tequilana. The sequence continues at coordinate 58,245 of JAVJIF010017602.1, forward strand.
AGAAAAGGAAAAGTGAAACTAAAAGGAGGAACATAAACACCATTACAGTGGCTGATCCTAAGTGGCAAAAGTGCAGAAAAAATAGCCTAAGGTCATTGCATGTTTCTTCTGTAAGAAAGTACGCCACCTCAAGTAGGAATGCATAAAGTATCAGAAATGGCTATTTAGTGGGTATATCTTATATTTATGTTTGTTTTGAGATTAATTTAGCTTTAGTGTCACTTTATAAATTGTGAATAGGTAACTCACATAAGCGATTCAATGTGAAACTTCCAAACCCAAAGGAGGCCCAGCCCAGCTGAGCGATACGTATACATGGGTGATGAAAATAAAGTTGTAATTAAAGCTATTGGAGTTGTAAGCTTAAATTAGATTCTAGTTTTTTGTTTTAGATTTGGATGAGACTTTATATGTACCGTCCTTTTAGGGGGAGTCATATTTCTATTTCATTTGTTAGACAGATCTAGTTTTACTGCCACTCTTGATAATGAAATGCTTAGTCTACTTTTCAATTCTAAAATTATTGGTACTAGAATTCTGATTGATGGCTATATAAATTAAAACTTCATGCTTTATATACTGAATCTCTATATGTGAATAGCTTAGGCACTAAGCGAAAATTAATTAAAGAAATATTAGGAAGTTAGGTACTAAACAGAGTTCAAGATGTCTTAAATTGGTGAATATTTAGATATTTATGATCCATTCCCTACAGCTTCTTGGAATGGTCATGAATATTTCATCACTTTTACAGACAATTACTCTCGTTATGGGTACCTATACTTGTTTCATGAGAAATCCCAATCATTGGACATGTTTAAAGTCGTTAGATCTGATCGTGATGGTGAGTACTATGACAGATATGACGAATCAGGTAAATGTCCAGAATCATTTGTCAATTTCTTAAAGAGTGGTATTGTCGCTTAGTATACTATATCAGGGACACCTTGTCAAAATGGTATTGCTGAGAGATAAAATCACACACTAAAGGATATGGTTGGGAGTATGATAGCTCACACTACTCTACCAGAGTTATTATATATTGAAGCCTTAAAACAGTTGTCTACCTCCTTAATAGAATACCTAGTAAAACAGTAACTAAAACCCTATATGAGTTATAGACTGAGAAAACTCTCAGTATTAGGTATCTATATATTTGTGGTTGTCCAGCGGAAGCTCGGCCATATATACCATATGAGAAGAAGTTGGACTCAAAGACAGTTAGCTATTTATTCATAGGGTATTCTGAGAGGTATAAAGGCTTTAAGTTTTATTGTTCCTCCACTAAGAACATAAAGACGGATTGTTAAAATTTTTTGAGAATATTCAGTATAGTGGGAGTCAACTACATAAGGATTTCATATTTAAGGAAGAACATATTGTTATACCCATGACAAATTATTCCAAATGATAAAGTAGTTGTTCCACTTCAAGATGAAAATACAGTTGCATCCTTACAAGATACATATACAGTTCATCCTGAAGTAGATTATGTTGGTGAGGTAGAAACATAAAATTCTCAACCACAAGTGCCTAGGAGATCAACTAGGGAGAGGAGATCAGTCATTATAAATGACTATATATAGTTTATCTCCAATAGTATGAGTTTGACATAAGGCTAGAGGATGACCCCGCATCCTTAAATGAGGTCAAACTCAACATTCACTCTAGTAAGTGGTCAAATGTCATGAAAGATGAGTTAAAATCTATAAAGGACAATGATGTTTTGGATTTAGTAGAGTTGCCTGAAGGAAAGAAACCGATTGGTTGTAAATGAGTATTCAAAACCAAGCAAGATTCGAAAGGTAATGTCGAAAGGTATATTGCACATCTTGTCACAAAGGGATTCACTCAAAGAGAGGGCATTGACTATAAGGAGACTTTCTCCCTGATTTTTTTCATGAAGCATTCTTTTAGGATTATTATGGCACTGGTGGCTCACTTTGACCTAGAGTTATACCAAATGGATGTTAAGATTGCCTTTCTTAATGGTAGCATTGAGGAAGAAATCTGTATGGTGCAACCTGAAAATTTTAAAGTGAAAGTTTCATAATATTTGGTTTGCAAATAAAGAAATCCATTTATAGTCTAAATCAAGTATCCCGTCAATGGTATTTGAAATTTGATCATGTAATATCCTATTTTAGTTTTAAGGAGATTGTAAATGATCAATGCATTTACCATAAATTTAAAGAGAGTAGACTTATATTTCTTGTGCTATATGTGGATGACATTCTACTAGCAAATAACGATATGATTCTTTTACTTGACACCAAGAGTTTTCTCTCAAAGAATTTTGAGATGAAAGTCTTGGAAATGTTTCTTTTGTGATAGGCATCCAGATTCAACGTGACAGGACACGTGGAATATTAGGTTTATCACAAAAGGCCTATATCGATAAGGTGCTAGATCGATGTGGCATGAAGAATCACTCTAAGGGAGATAAGTTGAGTTTACTCTAATGTCTCAAGAACGACCTTCAGAGATAGCAAATGAAAGACATTCTATATGCATCGGCGCTTGGAAGTCTAATGTATGTTCTACTTTGTACCCATCCAGACATAACATATACCGCTGAGAAACTTAGCAGATGCTTGATCAATCATGGGATTGATCTCTAGAAGATTGCGAAGAAGATAATGCGATAGCGATAGAAGACTACATGAAATCTGATCAGTTGCAACTGATTGGATACACAGATTCAGATTATGCTGGATGTATCGGCAATGGGAAATCCACTTGATTTTACATTTTTCTTATTGTAGAAAGATAGTGGATTTTGTCGAGAGGCCATTACAGCTACACTGTGACAATAAGAGTTATAGAGCTCTACTACAATAGTGACAAGAGTTCAGTAAAGTCGAAGCATATCGACATCAAGTTTCTTGTCATCAATGATAAAGTTCAGAATCATATTTTTTATGTTGATAGTGATGACACTATTCTTAATATTACAGATCTACTCATTAAAGGACTTTCATTTAAAGTCTTCTTAGAACATATTGCTCATACAGGGATGGCTAGTCTTTATGATATCCTGATTTTGTGGGAGTGGATAATTTTATATAACAGATATTATTTCTAAGTGCACTTTATGGATATTTGTTGATTCTGATAAATAAATTTATAACTGCTTTTCTGAAAGTTTACTTTTGCGCATTTGAGTTTATTGAATTAGCGGTTAGACTCGTTGGAGTCATAAAGGTAGACTCGTTGGAGTCATAAGGCTAGACTCATTGGAGTCACAAAGTAAAATTCAGTTGGAATTGTACCTTGTTTGATCAGAGGACATTTCCATGCCATACGTCCATATTTGATCTATATCGTTAGGGGTTCTGAAACTTGTGATGTGGAAGGTCCTATCTCGATTATACATAAGGTAACGACGGCTATGTTCGGTGGCAGGGCACTTAATGGATCAGATTGTTCTGAAACGTGATTTGTTGGCGGTTAAAGTTTTGACGTTATAAAGTTATGCATAATATCTATTCAGTATGACTTGCTTGGCCCAAGTGGGAGATTGTTAGACTTATTATTTTTAAAGTCTAATTTATTTTTGGCCTAATCAAGTCAATTGGATATTTGCACCCGCCCACTTAACCTATGTTGTTTGACCCAATAAAGAATTGATCAAGTCTAAATGGCTTGGGTGTAAATACGTTTTCAATTACACTTAGCCATGAACGTATTTAAATTAGCACGTGGGACTTATCTACACGTGTAGAACTCGTGTTATAAATCAAGAGCCTAGATCTATGATGAGTTGAACTAGGGTTTCTTGATGCTATATATACCATGAGTAGGATTCCCTCTCCACCAATAACAATAACAATCTCTCTCTTGGAGGCCTCTCATCTCCTCTAAGGATAAAGAAGAGAACTTGATGGCTGGAGAGAAGAATCCTCTCCCTCAACTCCGGTGTCCTCGAGATCGTGTAACCTTCGGCATCCTTTTCGTGATGGAATCAGGTATGCCTAAAATCCTCTTTCCCTCTGATCATGATAAAGAGGCTTACAGTATATGTGTAGATCTTGTATGGAATAAATTTAGATCTTACACTTACACCTCCCATCATTAATCATGTAACACCCACATCTTAATTTTTCTCCCATATCTTGATTTTCCTCCCACATCTTGATTTTCTCCCACCATGCAAACCCCCACCATTAATCATCTAACCCATACCCTTTGGTTTGCTCATGATTAAGATATTGTAACCCTATGTCTTTTCATTTTTCTCCCAAGTGTAAGTATAAATAGGTGTTTAAATAATTGAATAAAATATAACAAAGAAAATTTTCTCTTTACACTTACATTGTGGGGCTGTTTGGTTGCAAGGAAGTGGGCGGAAGTAAGGAAATAGGGAAGTATAATTGCTCTCTTCCCTATCTATCCAAACACCGGAAAAGGAAAATAAGAAAACCTCTTTTCCTTTTATCTTTTCTCTTTTACACAACAATTTCCTCACTTCCAGAGTGCTACAGTTAATTTTGTAGTCATGTAAATCTCATTTGTAATAAATTGTAGCACAAAACAGTTAATTTTTTGACAATGTAAATCTCACTTGCATTCTAATTACAGTCTATTTTTATTTTTTCTTAATTAATTTTTATTTTAATATTATTTTACGGTCAACTTTGTGGTCAACTTTTCCTCTTTCACTTTCACATTACCATCCAAACACCGAAAAAGACAAAATATTTTCCAAACCACACTTCCCAATAACATCCAAACACCGGAAAACTTACTAACCAATTCCCAAGTTCCAAAGGAAATTATTACTACTTCCTCAATTCCTCACTTCCTCACGTCCACCCTTAACCAAACAGGGCCCTGTGTGCAAGCTTATTATTTTATTATTTGTCTCATTCCTCCAATTTTATAATACGTTATCAACACGAACGGTCTAAGCAACGGAAGATCAAACATACGAAATGATTTATTGCCGATTACATGCCAATTGGATGAAAGAAAGATTCAGTGAAATGAAATGAAACATCAAGACCAATTATGAAATAAGTTTCATGTGCTATGGTTAAATTTAAAATATACATGTTTTATTATGGTAGCATGTATATTGATTGTAACACAATATTGCATATTTTACCACATAATCCCCATGCATATTACAAATAAATACATGATTTTTACTAATCTTCTCTATATATTTACAGGTCTACACTTAAATGGAGTGAAAGCCAATAATCACTTTAATTAGCAATAATTAAAGTGATTAGTTTCAAATCCAAGATTAAGCCCAAATCTAATCCAGAATCTAGAGAGATCTGCGCAACAAACGAAGAATCCAGAAGGTCCACGTGGCTAACAACCTCGTAACCAATCTCCAACAGAAAGTTGTTAGCCAACGGATTTAGTTTTGCCGCGCCTTGCCGCGCGCGCGCGGCAGTTACGGGGCCGTTGGGCGCCAGCTTTTGGCCACCTGTCCAGGTTCTGGAGAGTTCTCTCTGAGGCTATATAAACTGCACCAAGGACCTGCGAAAAAAGACTGAATGGAGAAGAGAGGAGAATTCATTAGTGTGTTGTAATTTTCTAGGTTTTTTTTTCTAAGTTTAGTTCTTTAGATCCCTCTTCTTCTTCCCTAGAATTCATTGTAAAAGAGAGAGATTGTGAGAGAGAGAGCTTGTGTAATCAAGGGTGACACTTGAAGCAACAAGGATTGATCCATTCTCCTTCCTCTACTTGAGCTTGGTTCTAGTTTATGTGCTTTCTTTAATTGCTTTCTTTATTGCTTTCTTTAATTCCTTGCAAATTTACTTCATGCTTTGTTTTACTTCTCTAATGGCTTTTAGCTAATTCCTTCTCCATGTACTAGCTAACCACTAGCCTTGCCATCTTCACTAACTCATGGGTGATTGCTTTTCTTCATCTTGCAAGTTGTATGGTCTTCTCTTCTTCGATGGGTTAAACCACTCATTCGACAAGTGAGAAAGTAATTAGATCAACACGCGAGACGAATCCACGCCGATGGAGTGACAACATGAGGCAAGCCTTCACTATCACGGAGTTTAGTAAGTATTGGTAAGGTAGTAAGGTAAGCTAGTCATGGAATGCTTCTTCTTTAAGTTTCCTTTTCTTTTCTTGTGAATACCAAATCTCACTCTTGATTTCTTTTCCGACTTTTCCATCATGAACATATCCATCATTTCTTTAGTTTCTTTTTCCTTGATTCATTATTTTTATTAGCATAGAAGAATTCTCGTTTACATTTCTTCACTACGATTCGTAACGCTTCCATCGCTAGCTCTCCCTGAGAATCGACTCGGTATAGCCTTATGCTATAGCGGAGACAAGAAAGGGATACATCAAATACATTTTTTATACTCATAATAAGTATACCTTCTTAGTCTAATCAATTTTGACGCCGTTGCCGGGGAGAGCAACGAATTTTCTTTGAAGTGAGAATCTAAACGAATTTTCTTCTCTGTTGCAGGTTACAGGTTGAAGAAACACAAAACCTTGCATAGCAGTGACATATAAGTGGACCTGGGCCTCTGCTCTCGAAAGCAGAGACCAGGATCCCTCAGTTTTGCCGCGTTCCCACGGCAAAAGCCGCGGTTCTGCGGCAGAACTGAGTTGACTACTCACAATTTTTCTGCAGGGATTGCTTCTCTGCAAAATACAGCTGCTGCTATAGTCTAAATCCTGTTTGCTTCACCTATTACCTGCTAATTTAATCAACAGTAAAAAAATTGGTTGTAATTGTGAAAAATTGTTTAGACATTTGCATTTTTAGGCACGTGTCTTTCAATTCTTTACTTTTACTGTTGAAGAGTGCTGGAGGCAAGGTACGTTTCGCATTGCATGTAAACTAGGAATCATCTCTTACTTGATTTTCATGCTTTGAGTGAATTCTAGTTATATATTTTTGTACACTTGCACAATTCATTTTTAAGGGCATAACCCGTAAATAAGATAAGGTGGGGGAGTTCATTACCCTTTCTTTAGCCCGAAAATCATTTTCCCAAGCACTCACTAACCCAAGCCTAATTTAAAAAAAAAATAGACGTTGGCCCTAGGGACATCTCGGACTCATTTAGGAGATTATCCTAAGGGGGAAAAGTGTTGGAATTTAACTCTTGCAAAATCAGTGTCTAGGAAAGGGGTTGAGGGCCGAAAGCCCGAAGGTTGCTGGTTACTTAATTAAGGAACGTCTCCGGACGGAAAACCTCCCACCAACCTTACCCTTCCCTGGCTGATTAGCTTGTGGTTAGAGTCTACACTAAACCTCCCGTGGACAGTCTATCAGTTAGGAGTCATCTAGGTCCTAAGTCTACCCTAACTTAGGTTAGAATTTTTCTTTCTTTTGTTTGTTTGTTTGTTTGTTTGTATTTGATTGTGTGATATGGCTTACAATTACAATTCTTTCCATCCTAATAATAATCCATATTTCACACCATCTCCATATTCGGATAATTCCAACCCGGTGTTTTACAATATGCACCAACCAAATACACCGGGTTGGCCTTATCCGAATCAATATGACCCATACCCCCCATCTAATAACTATAATTTTCATAATAATTTCAACTCTTCACCGAGTAATTGGGGATTCCAGTCCCCCGAGTTTAATTATCAACCTCCTTGTCCACCATATTCACCGAGTCCACAATATCCACAATATTCATTTCCAGAATCGCTTCATATACTCCTTTTTCTGAACCACCAATTGAAGAAAAATCTGAGTTACTCAGGAGTATAGAAGCTAATCTTCAGAGGGCCGAACAACAACTTCAAGAAACATTTGACCCTCCAATTCCACAGTATTTTCAAGAGTCTTACTCACTTCCACCTTTTCCTAATGAACAACCATTTGTCATGGAAACGAGTAAAGATTTCTTGTGTGAGTCCACTCTTCCATCACCACACAGTTTTGACTCACAATTTCATCACCAATTCCAAAACAATTCTTCATCTTTTCAACAAAATGATGAACCAATGAATTGTGAAAAGATGCTTGAATTCCTGACTCATGCTCGAAATGATCGTAACCGTGACATAGATTTGATGATCCAAACTCTTCATTCTCATCCTATTTCTAATGTCACTAACCATTCTGTCAAAGAGTCATGTTGTTTTGGAAATCAAGATTCAATTTCAGCACAACCACCTGAACTTGTCCAAACTTCAGATTTCATAGACATTTTGGCAAGTTTTTCATTTCCTAAAATTGAACTTGTCCAAACGTCAAATCTCATTGACATTTTGGCAAGTTTTTCATCTCCTACAAATGAACTTGTCCAAACTTCAGATCCAGTTGACATTTTGGCAAGTTTTCCTTTCCCTGAAATTGAACTTGAACATGATTATGATCCTGAACTTTCACCAGATGATTCAACTCTACTTCCTGATTCAATCATGACTTCCATATCCTTACCTGATTTCAATCCATTTCCAAAGTCAGAATTGAATCCAGTACCTATCCATTGTGAAATTGAATCACCAATATTTTATGATGATCACATTGAACTTGGCCAATTCCATACTTCTGAAAATCCCATTGATAAATTGGCAAGTTCACATTTTTCTGAAATTGAATTACATAAGGAATGTGATCTTGAACTCCAACTTAGTGATTCAATCCTCTTTTCTGATTCGATAATGACTCCGGTATCTCTACCTCACATCAATCTTTTCCCGGAGTCAACCTTGGATCCTTGCCCAATTCACAATGAAGTTGAATCACCCATCTTTGAGGATCATATTGAACTTGCCCAATTCTACACTTCTGAAGATCCTATTGACAAATTGGCAAGTTCTCCATTTTGTGGAATTGAACTCAATGAGAAATGTGACTTTGACCCTCAAGTTTGTGATTTAGTTCAAATACCTGAATCATTAATGACTCCTGTTTTGTTACCCAATTTGAGTAACATTTTAGAGTCAGTTTTGATTCCCAACCCTCCTGAACTTGAATCACTAATCTTAGATAGTCACATTCCATCATGGGAAACTGAATGTGGACTTGAGCTTCATTTTCTTGACTTGGACCCAGTTCCTGAATCCATTCCGACTCTTGAACCTTTACTTGACTTCATTCACTTCTCTGAGTCGGTGTTCCTTTCCGAGTCCAAGTCAACCGTTCTATCATTCCATATTCCATTCTGGGACAAGGTAGTTGATAAATTTAACTCAGAAATTATTTTAAAAATTTGGAAATTAGATGGGGGAATGTACATAATAATCTTAAATGCACACATCATTTTTGTGGGTCATATTATTGAAATTTCTGGTGGGTTCCTGAAAACCCAACGTAAAATTGATTGGGCCATGTTCCGTGGACCAATCCGACCACCACCGGAACCGCCACCTTAAGGTAATTTTTTTTTTTACTAACATAGGATTTACTAACATAGAATTTAGAAAATAAATTAAAAAAATAAAAAAAATAAATAGAAATAAAGGAGGGATTTTTATGCTTCAAGGAGTTTCCACACTTTTCAAATTCAAATTCTTTCTAAATTCCTAGGATTCTCTCTCTTCCCTAGGATTCCATTCACATTCAAAATCCTTTGACCTAGGGTTGTAATTAAATCTTTGACCTAGGGATAATTTTGGAAACCTAACTTTTCTCCCTCCTATAAATATTCCTCTACCCTATACTTCAGCCCTCACACGAGAAACTCTCTTCAGATCCCCAATCTCCTCTCAAAAGCGCAGCCTCTGCAATTTTCTTCTCCCCAGATCTCTTCACTCTGCCGCGGATCCGCTGCCCCCAGCCGCGCAAACGCGGCAATCCTGACGTTTCCTGTGCACAGAAAATTTCTGCACCAGTCGATCTGAAGCACTGGTGGCCGATCTGGTGCTATATCTTCCTCCAGAGTTCCCTGCACCCACAACAGAGATTGATTTTATTCCCCCCACGTAATCCGGGGTGGTTCGAATTCACATCTCTTCCTTTTTACTGCTTCGATCTTGATTCATATTATGGCACCTGCAATTTTTGTTGAGAAGGATTTTGGGCGGATTTTGTGTGATGTGAATGGTTATGGGCATGTATTTTTAGAAAGAATTAGAGCTAGGAATTGGTACACGTTAGTATATGACAACACTGAGACCGATGCATTTTATTGTCCCGAACTAGTGACAATGTTTTACACGCATCTTGACCAAGCATCGATTGATACACACATGTACCAGTTCACTGTACACATGCCCACTGGAGACTTGTTTATCACGCTTCCTCTTCTTGAGGAAATCACTTCTGTCCCAATCGTCACACAACACAGCGAGCCTCTCCCTTTGATTGATTATATGACTGTTATGGGAGCTCGTTGTACTGAGCAGGATCGTGGGCTCAAAGCCAGTACGATGTTTAGAAATGTTCATTGCGTTGGACGTTGGATCCAACGCAATATTTTAGGGCTTGACCACACCTCCTCTTTCAACAGACCAGTGTTGCAAATTATACATGATTTAATGACTCGTCAACACTCGGTTTGTTTGAACAAGGTCATTTTCCATGCACTTATAGCCAACTCCTCACGCACACGAGGTGCCAAATACTCACACCCCATCCTGATTACACGTCTGTGTAGGACTTTCCTACCAGACGATGTATTTGACTCATTTGATAGAGTGTTTGTTGCCCGGAGAGACCTACCAGTGCGTACAATAGTTGTTTGCATGCGGTCTGGACACCTACAGTCCAAACCGAGGATGTTCTGGTAGAGTCCTCATCTGAGGAGAGTTTTGATGCCGAGGATGAACCTGAATTTTGGAGGCAGGACCCCCCACGTGATACACATGCCTTCATGTCCTCCATCTGGAAGGGCATGAAGAAGATTTTTAGGGGTCAAGTGAGGCTGAGGAAGAAGGTGGAGGAGGAATCATCCAGGTTATCCTCCAGGTTAGATGATATTGAGGCGACGTTGAGGAGGACACAGTCGGCAGGACCCATTACTACTGCGGGTCCAAAGAGGAGGAGGGAGTGACTTTTTACCTTACCTATTTCATGCATCATTTTTATCTTGCATACATTGAGGACAATGCATGAGATAGGTATGGGGGGGTATGTACTAACATAGGACTTTTTATTTTCTTTATAGGATTTTTATTTTTTAGGATTTTTATTTTCTTTTTAGTCTTTCATTTTTAGATTTTATCTTTCTTCTAGATTTTCCACTTTCTTTTTAGATTTGACTTTTCTTTTAGAAAAATTAAAAAAATAATAATAATATAAAAAAAAACTTTTTGAAATAAGAGACAAAGTTTAGATCTATTTTTAAGAAAATTAAGATGTATCTTAGGAATTAAGAAAGCCTTAATTATGACATCTTAAATTTAGTTGAAATAATAGATCTTGTTTGAAAATTATAGGCTAAGTAAGTAAAATTGAGGAGATATTTTTATCTTGCATTTTTTGCCTTAGATAATATGCACTTTACACTTACACATTTCTTGGGATGGAGACAAAGACCAAAATGCCATATAAATAATAAAAAAAAAGAAAAATATATATAAATAAAACATCACTTATTAAGCTGGATAATTGTGCCTCAAGAAGCATGATTATTCACGCCTAACGGTGATCAAAAAAAATAATCTCCTTTAGTTTTGTGGCCTTTTTTACTCGAGACCTTAAACCCGAGGGATGTTTTCTCATCTGGTGCCCTAAGACCATCTGGTTTGGGAGTCATCGGTTAAAGGCTCGTTACAAGGGTGAACTAGAAAGCCTAAACTAAGGGAAGAAAAAAAAAGAAAAAAAAATATATATATAAATAAATAAATGGCTTGATGGTTGGAGTTGAAATCCCAGAAATTTTCACAGAGCACGGTGTGCATATTATCTAGGTTTTATGAAAGATAAAGTATTCAATCCAATTTTGAATTCTTACCTTAATTGAAGACAAGATCTTGCATGGAGACTAAGTTTAAGAAAGAATAATTATAGGTGGACTTATGACCTAGGATCACTTATATTTTTGCAAAAATAGTTCGTAAACTTGTCTCTTATTCAAAATGCATTTTCAAAACACTAACATTTGTTTTCTTTCTTTATGGATTTTGTGGGTGTAATCCGCTGAAAACCCTCAGGAGACAACACTCCTCCTCTAGGGTAACCTAGAGGTTTAACGGCTTGTTGCACATGCTCAGTGCAATCGCGTCACCTGCGAAAGTGGTGTAATAAAATTGGTAGTTAGGATTTTCTTTTCTTTTCTTTGTTTTGCTCGGGACGAGCAAAAGAATAAGTGTGGGGGTGTGATTGTAACACAATATTGCATATTTTACCACATAATCCCCATGCATATTACAAATAAATACATGATTTTTACTAATCTTCTCTATATATTTACAGGTCTACACTTAAATGGAGTGAAAGCCAATAATCACTTTAATTAGCAATAATTAAAGTGATTAGTTTCAAATCCAAGATTAAGCCCAAATCTAATCCAGAATCTAGAGAGATCTGCGCAACAAACGAAGAATCCAGAAGGTCCACGTGGCTAACAACCTCGTAACCAATCTCCAACAGAAAGTTGTTAGCCAACGGATTTAGTTTTGCCGCGCCTTGCCGCGCGCGCGCGGCAGTTACGGGGCCGTTGGGCGCCAGCTTTTGGCCACCTGTCCAGGTTCTGAAGAGTTCTCTCTGAGGCTATATAAACTGCACCAAGGACCTGCGAAAAAAGACTGAATGGAGAAGAGAGGAGAATTCATTAGTGTGTTGTAATTTTCTAGGTTTTTTTTCTAAGTTTAGTTCTTTAGATCCCTCTTCTTCTTCCCTAGAATTCATTGTAAAAGAGAGAGATTGTGAGAGAGAGAGCTTGTGTAATCAAGGGTGACACTTGAAGCAACAAGGATTGATCCATTCTCCTTCCTCTACTTGAGCTTGGTTCTAGTTTATGTGCTTTCTTTAATTGCTTTCTTTATTGCTTTCTTTAATTCCTTGCAAATTTACTTCATGCTTTGTTTTACTTCTCTAATGGCTTTTAGCTAATTCCTTCTCCATGTACTAGCTAACCACTAGCCTTGCCATCTTCACTAACTCATGGGTGATTGCTTTTGTTCATCTTGCAAGTCGTATGGTCTTCTCTTCTCCGATGGGTTAAACCACTCATTCGACAAGTGAGAAAGTAATTAGATCAACACGCGAGACGAATCCACGCCGATGGAGTGACAACATGAGGCAAGCCTTCACTATCACGGAGTTTAGTAAGTATTGGTAAGGTAGTAAGGTAAGCTAGTCATGGAATGCTTCTTCTTTAAGTTTCCTTTTCTTTTCTTGTGAATACCAAATCTCACTCTTGATTTCTTTTCCGACTTTTCCATCATGAACATATCCATCCTTTCTTTAGTTTCTTTTTCCTTTGATTCATTATTTTTATTAGCATAGAAGAATTCTCGTTTACATTTCTTCACTACGATTCGTAACGCTTCCATCGCTAGCTCTCCCTGAGAATCGACTCGGTATAGCCTTATGCTATAGCGGAGACAAGAAAGGGATACATCAAATACATTTTTATATTCATAATAAGTATACCTTCTTAGTCTAATCATATATGATCGAGAAAAGACTAGGACCCTGATTTTAATTTTGATATTTGATTCTTAAAATAACAATTTTATATTCTAAGGGTGTTCTATTTGTTTGATGTCGGGTCTGTTTGGATTTAAGGAATTGGTGTGAAGTGAGGAAGTAGGAAGTAAGATTTATTTCCTTTAGGAAAAAGAGAAATGAGTAGTAAGTTTTCTGGTGTTTGGATGGTTGTTGGGAAGTGTGGTTTGAAAAATGTTTTTGTCGTTTCCGGTGTTTGGATGGTAATGAAAAGTGGAAATGGAAAAGTTGACCACAAAGTTGACCGCAAAATAATATTAAAATAAAAATTAATTAGAAAAATAAAAAATAGATTGTAATTAGAATGCAAGTGAGATTTACATGACCAAAAAATTAACTGTTTTATGCTATAACTTATTATAAATGAGATTTACATGACCACAAAATTAACTGTAGCACTCTGGAAGTGAGAAAATGGTTGTGTAAAAGAGAGATGAAAAGGAAAAAGGGGGTTTTCTTATTTTCCTTTTCCGGTGTTTGGATAGATAGGGAAATGAGCAATTATACTTCCCCACTTCCTCACTTCACTCGGATTCCTTACATCCAAACACGCCCGTCAAGCAACAAAGAGACGGGAAAAGAAGTGGGTCTCTTTCGTGCTGGAGCAATTGAATCTTAAATGGTATATTCATTGGCAACAAATAAACAATGCCGCAGTAGGGCCTCAGAGATTGTTATAAGTCTCTTCATATGACAGGTTTAGATCAAATGGAAACAAATTCCATTTAGGGGATGTTTTTTCGTCGTAAAAGGCGTAAAAGTCCGTAATTCGTAATGACTTAAAACCCGTTACAACTACGGCATCTGTTTGGACCGTAATTCGTAAAAGACTTACGCAACTCAACTACCACTCACTCGCAACTCAATTACCACTCACTTACAGCCCAGTTACAGTTAATTTTATGGTCATGCAAATTTGTATTATTTTTTTATATTAATATTAAAAAATATTAATATTTAACATTTTTAATATTTATTTGCAATATTAAAACTTTTTAAATCACTAAATAGTTATTTTGTGGTCAAGTTTTTCACTTACGACTTACACATTACGACAACCAAATACCGTAAAATTCAATACACTTTCTCACTGACAACTTTATATTACCAATTAAACATCGTAAAACTTAAATGCATGTAACTCATTTACTTCTGTATAAAATTTTACCAATTACGACTTACGAATTATGGCCAATTATGACAACCAAACAGACCCTTAGATTAGTTCTTTAATAAATACATATAAGTATTATGTAAAATTCGTAAGCATATCCATGCATAATTCATGATAATATTATGTTTAAAAGAATGAGGGGAAATAACCTGTTGATTGACATCCAACCGGAGATAGTTTATTAGAAATTAATTTGCTTTTGTTGTCCTTTCTAATTTACTTGCAATTTTATCAAATGAAAGAAAATATTAGGAAAAGAACCAATGAGTCTCGATCTTAACATGTCGTCAGAAAGTTTAAGTTTTTGAATGACGCTTCAGAAATTAGAATGATGTTCTACACAACGAGATAAGTAATTGAATGCTTAATTATTCTCTTTTGTTTAAAATATACATATTTATTTTAAATCTTCACTGTGCATTTTTTGAAGGTCTACTGGTTATTGTTTTCAAATATATAATTTATTGAGTTATTTGTCCATACTAAGATAAAGATGTCGCATCTAAATTTAGGGATTATTAATTAATCTTTATTAATTTTTGTCTCTATCAAGAAACTAACCTACTATTTTGAAATTACTAGTGTTTTTTGAAATTAGAAAGAATTTGAGGAAGAATGGATTTTGTTTCATTCTTTTGATATACATAAATATATTTACTTTTTATGATAAATATGAATAGTCATATCATATTTTGAGATCAATTATTTTAGTGATATTTTTCAAATAAAGATTTTATTTAAATTTTATTAAAAAGTCTTATTATCCAAGCTTTTTGTGCTTTAGCTATTGATCACCAGCTTAAAATTGACTCTTGAAAAAGAATTTTCAAAATATATTTCATTATTATTTTAAATTTTATTAAATAGAATTCATATTTAATCAAATCTGACGTATCATCATGGGATATGATTTATGAATTGCGTATTATTTTATCTTTTATTTTAGATATATACATATCATGCACTTTTTGAGAGGTAATTAGATTTTATTGTAATATATATATATATATATATATATATATATATATATATATATATATATATATATATATATATAGAAAAATGTATCTCAGCCGCCAGCTGAGAGAGACTCTCTCAGCTGTCGCTTTAATATGGTCGCAAACCCACTGCAACTTGCTCGCAGCCCACTGCAACATGATCGCAGTCCTAAAAAAACATATAATTTTAGTGTAATTAGGACTACGACCCTGGTAGCAGCCTTCAGGAAAAGGTCGCAGTCTTCAGCAAAAGACTGTGACCTTGGTCGTAGTCCTTAGAAAAGACTGCGACCATGGTAACAGTCCTCATAAAATCACTGCGACATTGTCACAGTCCTCATATAAAACTGCGACCTTGGTACCAGTAGTCAAAATAGTGGTTAAAATTCAGCCACTTTGCTCTAGTTGACAGAGTCTCTCTCAGCTGGCGGCTGAGGTACAGATTCCTCATATATATATATATATATATATATATATATATATATATATATATATATATATATATATATATATATATATATATATATATATATATTATTGATTTAATTATTCATGACCTACTCTAGTTAGATAGAACAATTTATTAATATTGAAAAATGTGGTTCATTTACTACATTTAGAATATTATGTTTTCAAGCCACATGAATACTTCTCTACTCTAGTGATATGTGCTATCACACTTACTATATTTTATTGATTTGAATAATTATGATAGTGTTCATGTGTCTAAATATGTGAATATTATTGAAGCATGTTTTTTATAATATATTTGGACGCAAGGATATTATGCATGTTATGATATTTATGATTAAGAATTAATATATTTCATATATTTCGTAATAATTTATACTTGTTTATTATCTTGACATGGAATTCATTTTCTTAATTTGATATTGATAACTTTAGAGTATGATTTTTATAAATAGCTCCAGTTGCTGGGTACCTATATATGTATTAAGTTTTACTTGTAAATTATAATATGAAATCCGATTGATCATGAAAATTATTTATATGTAGAAATGCAAATATTAGAAACATATTTTTTTATGAGATATTTCAATTAAGATGAATGTACATATATGTTATGTCATGATATATTTACGCACAAAATGAAATTTCATATATAATTCATTTTATAATTCATGTTTTACTATTTGATAATGATTTATATTTATATCATGAATAATAAGTATTTTTATTGATTTTTCATTTCATTCATATATGATTGATTAGTGTATGTCCCAATTGCACCCCCTCGATGTAACAAAATGACTCTCTAACAAATGGTTGGGATTTATTTCAGGCATCACAAATTTAATTGAAGGCTCTGAAAGAGCTAACAACATGTTGCCAAGAGAGACATAATTTCACATTAATAATGCATTATATTCTTGCAATTGAGAAAATTTTTTCTTAGTTTTAAAGATATCTGTGTTGGAGGAGAGAGTACAGTAGTGGAGTTGATGTCATGCCATGCCAGGTGCTGTCAAAGATTGTCGAGGAGTCTACGACGAAAGGCAAAGGGACCTGCGGGAATTGTAGTTGTTCTGAGTACTCTTGCATTCAAAGAGACTTAGAGTTATTGTAATCATCTTCCACAAATAAATCTCTCCATAGATTGCCCCGAGGACGTAGGCATTGAGGCCGAACCTCGTTAGATCTGTTGTTTGCGATTGTGTGTTCTTCGTGTGATTTGGGTTGTTCTTTGTGCTGGAGATTGTGTGATTCTCTGTTGGTTGTTGTCGGTGCGCACAACTAGTGGTATCAGAGCATCCAGATTACGCTTGGGATTCTGAGGATTCGAAGGGTTCCAGATCTGATCAGGTGGAGATCGTGTGTCGATCTCAGGTCAGAGGTATTGGTGTTCTAGGAGATTGTGTGTCGATCTCAGGAGGACGCAAGGAGGGCTCGTTGAATCTGTGTTTGGAGTAGATCCGGTGAGAAACTCGATCTAGGGTTTCAAGAGGCAGGTAAAAATCCCATTTTTATCTGAGTAGAGATTTATTCCAATTTGGTTATTCTTCCACATAAATAGAGAATCAAAAGAAGATCTCAATGGCAGAAGAAACTGCATCTGTTAAGACAATGAACAATCACCCAAGGATTGAAGTTGTTAAGTTTAATGGGACTAACAATTTCGGTATGTGGAGATGTGAGGTTATGGATGCACTGAATGCATCAAACCTCGAGGACACTCTCCTATTGGAGAGGAAGAAGAACACTACCACTGATGAAGATTGGGCTAAGATGAACAGATCGGCATGTGGCTTGATACGTTCATGCTTGTCATAAGACATAAAATACCTTGTGCAACATGAGACGTCAGCAAAGAAACTGTGGCAAACCTTGAAAAGAAGTACCTGAAGAAGAGTGTAGAGTCCAGGTTGCAGCTTAAGAGTAAGCTGTATCAGTTCAGGATGCAGAAGGGGAGCACAGTCAATGAGCACATCAACTGATATACGAAGCTTCTTACAGATCTGCTGAATTTGGATGTCAAGCTAGAAGAGGAAGATAAGGCTGTTATCTTTCTGAATTCACTACCTGCAGAGGAGTACGAGACATTCACACTGACCTTTATTAATGGAAGGCAGAGCTTGGATTATGATGAGGTGTCATCTTCATTGATTAGTTATGAAACAAGGAAGAATGAAAGATATCCCTCTCAGACAAGTTCATCAGCAGAGGCATTGGAAGTAAGAGGTAGAGGTTCATCAAGGAAGGGAAAGAGATTAGGGGAAGATCAAAGTCCAGGCCGGGCTTCAGGGATCTCAAGAAAAATCAGTGCGCATTCTGCAAAGAGATTGGGCACTGGAAAGTAGACTGTCCAAAATTCAAGGGAAAGAAGAAAGAGTCAAAATCTGAAGCAAATCTCGCAAAAGTGGTAAAAACTGCAAGCAGCAAATCACAGGCAGATGGATCAGATTCGGATTCTTCAGTGTTCTCATTTTCAGTCACCACTCCTGTCATTGGTTACTCGGGGGAGAACGAGTGGATCTTGGATACAGGTGCAACATATCATGTATGCCCTAATCGAGACTGGTTTACCAGTTTTGAGAAGTTGGAGGGGTGTTCGGTCGTCATGGGCGACGATCACCCATGCATCATGGAGGGTGTTGGCACTATTCCAATCAGGATGTTTGATGGGATGGTGAGGGAATTGAAAGAAGTGAGATATGTTCCTCAGCTAAAGAGGAACTTGATCTCTGTAGGAGTTTTGGAATCACTGGGGCTCGGAGTGTCAATTAAGGATGGAGTTCTTAAATGACAAAGGGCTCAATGGTGGTGTTGAAGGCCGATCACCGTAACAACTTGTATTATTTGAAGGGTAGTACAGTGACAGGGCAGGTGGCAGCTTCAACCAGTCAGAAGGAAGATTCAACCCGGCTGTGGCACATGAGGCTGGGGCATGCAGGGGAGAAATCAATGCAAACTCTTGTGAAAAAAGGGTTGCTGAAGGGTGCTGAGACCTGCAAGCTGGATCTATGTGAACATTGCATCATCGGCAAGAAGACCAAGGTGAAGTTTGGCACAGCTTCGCACTGCACAGAGGGTATTCTTGACTATGTTCACACGGATGTATGGGGACCTACCAAGACTGCATCGATTGGAGGTAACTACTATTTTGTGTCGTTCATTGATGATTACTCTAGGCGCTGTTGGGTGTACACTATGCGACACAAAGGTGAAGTCCTAGAGCTGTTTGTGAAGTGGAAGGCTAATCTGAAGAGAAGCACAGGAAGGAAGATCAAGGTTCTCCGTTCTGACAATGGAGGGGAGTACAAATCCGATCCGTTCCTACAGCTATGCCTTGATGAGGGCATCGAGAGACACTTCACAGTACCGGAGAATCCGCAACAAAATGGGGTGGCTGAGAGGATGAACCGAACTTTGCTAGAGAAGGTTCGATGTATGTTATCCAATGCAGGACTGCCAAAGAAGTTCTGGGCTGAAGCTTTGGGGTATGCATGCCACCTTGTGAACAGGTTGCCGTCGTCTGTAATAGGAGGGAAGACTCCTCTTGAAGCTTGGTCAGGAAGAACTGCTCAGGATTATGATTTGCTACGGGTTTTCAGATGTCCAGCCTACTACCACGTCAGAGAAGACTGTTTGACACGGAAAAGGGGGCTGGAGTAAAATTTCCTTGAATCAGATGAAAAATTACAGCCGGCTTAATCTTCCGGTTACAAGGGAGGGAGAATATTGAATCTTGAATTCCCCCTTTGTTTAGTGCTGGGTTCTTCGTGTGGCGGTGGAGAGTGAATCTTATTCTCCGTTGACCAGATGACCGTTCTGGACCGTCGAGGGATCTTCTCCTTGGCAGGTAGAGGGAGTAACTCAGCTCCGTCTACCAAAACTCTAGAAGAGGAGGTAGGCAAAGAGCGGCTAGTACTCAGTAAGCTCGCTGAAGAGTCTTCTCTCTCTGTTGATGATCTCTCCTTTTTTTCCCTTCTCGAATCCCCTCTTTGCCGATAATTGTCGTCGTCCCCTTCAATAGTGACGGGACTATTTATAGGGTTTTTAGGGGGTGATCGTGCCCCCTAAAAGTGCTCCACGATGAGGGCCAACTTCCCCACTACATGGGCGGTGGATGGCGCCATAATCGGGGTGGTTACAACCAAGGTGGGGGCACCTTGTTGCTGAGACGCGGGCGTTGAGCCAACGCGCCTTGATGCTGAGACGCGGGCGTTGAGCCAACGCGCCTTGATGCTGAGACGCGGGCGTTGAGCCAACGCGTCTTGATGCGGAGACGCGGGCGTTGAGCCAACGCGCCTTGATCTTGAATCTCTGCGTTTTGGTGGCTTGTCTTTGTGATTTTTAGACAGCCTACAGAACCCCCTCCAAAGTTTTCGACATTCCGCAGTTAACTGGGACGGATTTCGAAATACTTTGGACTCTAGCTGAGTTCGCCTTCTTGACTAGACTGTTGATGCTCCGGGTTTAATCTTATCTGGAGTTGGTCTTCGTGAGTGTACTGTTGAACTCTTTGAAGCCCCCAGAGTTGATCGTGTTGAGTGTCTAGATGCACAGACTAAACCTCCCTGATTGCTTTTAGTCTGTCACTGGCGCGCTTTAAGCCAGGAGTGGTTGGTCGTCTGCTTGCGTCAGTGTACTGTTGAACTGATTTTGCAGAAGCAGGAGGCCAAACGTAGGTTCTTTTTCAAAAAGCAAAGATGGTAATGCTGTAAAGGTGCGATTTCTGTAACGTGCGTCCTTTGGCAATGGAGACGTGACTGATCTTCATAAGGCAGACGCGATGTTCAGCTGAAGACGCGAACTCCGGAGAGACGCATCTTTTGAATATAGATGCGATTGTCTGGGCGCATTTATGGCGATGCTGACGGGGCATAGCCATCGAAGAGACATGGTCGTCGGGTGCGTGCCACGTCATGATTGCTCTGCCAGTTGGCCTGGGGAACCGAAGGGATTTTGCCTTTTGGCGCGCGGATTTCCTGGCGCATTAAATGATCCGTGCCACGTGTCGAGCGACGGTTCGCGTAGAGTTGTGGCGCATGATCTTCTCTGTGCGTTAAAGTAATTTTGTTCCACGCGTCGAACAGAGATTCGCCGCGGAATTCATCGAGCCATACGCCGCGTATCTTTGCGAATCCTTGTGCCTATAAAAGGCCACAGTTGGGAGGATTCCTCTTCTTCTCCGAACGCACTCGTTGATAAGATTAAGAAAGAGAACTTCCTCTTCAGTTCATCTTCTTGAACCTTGGATCGAATTAGCCATGGCTCCCAAGACCAAGCCGATTGCTTCTTCTTCAAAGGCGACCGTCGCCGATGCCCGGAGGGGCAGTTCCTCCTCTGCGCAGGATGTTGTTCTTCAAGGTCTCCAAGGTAAATGCCTTTTAGGCGGAAGTTTCGCCATTAAAGGAAGTTCCAAGAACCTTTTAAGAACCCTTAACACACGAATTTAAATCGTGTTTGATTCCCAGACGCAGTCTTTGGGTTGATAACCATGACGCGGGTTTGGACCCTCGCGCCATTGGGTCCTGCGCTTCAGATTCTTCACTTAGAATATTTTCTAATTGTGAAGGGTTCAGACGCGGACTTAGTTTACAGAACGCGAATTTGATCCTTGCGTTCTGTTTCATCTGGCACCCGAGTCCAAGCACTTTGACATCTGGGGATGTGAAAGGAAGGGAGTTACCCTCCTTAACTTCTGGCGATCATGGTGGTGGAAGGGTTAAGGTGGATAACTCTCTTCTTTTCGCACCTCAGAAGTGACATCAAGGAGAATGTTGTGGAGACGCCGATCCCGTAGGTCTGGACGCGGATTTGATAATTCCTGCATCCAGTGCCTCTTCTGCGTGGATGCGCAGGTCTGGACGCGGATTTGAAAATTCCTGCGTCCAGTGTCTCTTCTGCGTGGATGCGCAGGTCTGGACGCGGATTTGATAATTCCTGCGTCCAGTGTCTCTTCTGCGTTCAGATTATGAACACTTAGCATTTTTTCCTTACTTTTGATAGAGTATCTAACTAAGTGTCCTTTTCTTTTTGCAGCGCCACGCCCTGCTACTTCACTCGCCAAGAAGCGCCACTTTGGACATGTAGGGGGTGCTGACCGGGACTTGACCTTTGTGTTACAAAGGACTGTTCCTGTGACAGCTGACAAGTCGCAGGCTCGTGGGGAGAGGCTCTCAAATGTTGACATGAGGACTCTTCGGGTGCTTATGACTGATGCAACATTTGCAACGGATGCTGGCATCAAACTGGAGAAGCCTGCCTTCTTCTTCGGAGATCGTATCCACGATGGCGGCTATCGCGTATATGACGGGACTTACAAATGGCTCCGTCAAATAAGGGGTGGAAGATTCTTTCTTCCGAACATGGAGAGGATGTTCCCGCTGTCCTACTTCCAACACATGTCCGTCCCTCGGAAGATGGAATGGGACCTCTCTCGATATGTCCCTGAGATTACTCTCGGTGATTTGGGCTCCCACAAAGTGTACCGTCATGACAGCCATGACAGGTCGGTTATCGGCCTTTTCCCTGGGTCGCGCAAGTCTGATGTTCCGGCTGGGGAGATACCACAACTTGGTACTACCTTCCTCAACGCATTCATGGAAGCGGAGGGTGATTATCCCGTTGGGTTCCGTGCACCGGGGTGGGTCCGTTCCACGGAGAACTATTGGTGGGGCAGGATGGTCGGCTTTGTCCTCACCGAGCTCGGGGATCTGCTAAAGCGTGTGGGACTGTACCCAGCGGTTAGAGCCGTGCAGTGGGGGATCCCTCAAAGCTCTCAGAACTTCTTCGGGATTCTAGAGCGTTATAATTCTTTGACGGGGACGTTCTTCACTCCGGTCGGGGAGATGGGCCTTACTCTGCACGAGCTGCATGAGGTCTCGGGGCTGTCGACAGGGGACATTCCCTATGAGGAATATGTCCCGACCACGGTGGAGCTTCACTATTTGAAGGAGGAGTTTCCCCTCATATATGAGACCTACTGGGAAGTGCTATGTCACTTCCACATTTGCGGCCAAATAACCAAATGGCGGTCGCAGGGAGTCAAGCAACTGTCTTGGGCCAGTTACTTGTTCAACAACGTCAACACCAAAGACCATCTGATAACCCGATTGGCTCCCAGCTCCGACAGGGAGATTGAAGACAGGATCGACCAGGCTCCTGACAGTTTCTACACCACGGAGTCGAATGAGGATGGTTTCGACCCTGACTTGGTTTTTGAGAGCTTTCACCATCAAGCCCGGACCCCTATCTCCGATCGGGCGCTGTTGGCGGGCTTTCTGATGCTGTGGCTGAAGCGCTGTGTGGTGCCCACGCTGCCACATGAAGTCATTGTTGCTGACGTGGTGTACCCGGCGGTGCTCCTGGCTCATGGCAACCCCATAGCCCTTCTCCCGGCCGTGGCGGCTGGTATTCAGAGCGGGCTGCGGGCGCTCACTAAGAGTTTCTGCGAGCCACCGAAAACTGCAGACTCCGAGGGAAAGCCGTATGTTGACTCAGAGGGGAGTCCGACGGTGAAGCGTCCCAACCCTCGTGTCGAGCTGCCTTACACGTACCTCATGGCTTGGTACGTGATGCATTGCCCTTCCTTGATGACGGCGGTGCGTTGGAGGGAGAGTTCTGTCCCTTTTGTACAGCGATTGGAGGGTTCGAAATGGCGTGAACCTTATATATATTACGTCCGGAAGTGCCTTTCCGACCCTGCGAACTATCAGCTCAATCGCTGCCTCCCCCAGATCCCTGGTGCATCTCCCGGGGATCTACTTGTTGATTCTGTTGGCCCAGATGACTTCACGAGGTTATCCGCGGGAGCCTTCTGGTGGTTGCTCAACATCCGGCCCGGATATGTGCTTTTCCGACAAGGGACGTCATGTACCATTGAGCCGTACATGCCGAATCGCTTCGCTCGACAGTTTGGCTATGATCAGCTCTATGTCGGGAACCCCAATGCTCGACTCGCCTTCGAAGGGAACCTGTTCGAGGGTGCTCGGGCCTGGTACTATAGTGTGGCTGGAGGGACGGGAGTAACTTTTCGTCTACCTCTCGAAGGGCCCAAGTGCCGTACGAGCTTCAGCTTCTGCACTTGGTACTCCCAGGCCATTCAAACACCAGACTATTTTCCGGCGTCTTCATGCATCGAGAGCATCAATGCAAGTCTCGAGGCAAGGACGGAT
This sequence comes from Agave tequilana, assembly GCA_038442645.1. Lineage (NCBI taxonomy): Eukaryota > Viridiplantae > Streptophyta > Magnoliopsida > Asparagales > Asparagaceae > Agave > Agave tequilana. Next base: position 82,632 of record JAVJIF010017602.1, read on the forward strand.
TCTAGTAAGCCGACGAAACTCGTAGAACAGTACCTGAAGGCCCAAAAGGAGGTCGGGCGAAGAATGAGAAGGGAGCCACGAGCCTTGGAGCCGCGACCACCAAGGGCGGAGCCACAAGCGTCTAGGGCAGAGCCGCAAGCAACTAAGTCTCGACAGGCGGTGAGCAAGCGTCGTCAAGGCTCTACTCCCACTGCTGAACCCACTCCGAAGAAGGTTCGAAGAGACTTGGCAACCGAAGTCTCTCGATCTGAAGAGCTCCCTGCTGTCGTTGAGGCACTGAGGGAGGAAGACATAGCTGAAGAGGACATTCCTTTAGTCCGTCCCCCTAGGTCGCTTAGCAGAGGCCACGGGTCTGCGGAGGAAGGGGAGCTCGTTGATCGATCCGCCGCCACTGACGAGGATGAGCAGCTAGAGGTTGATATAATAAGCGGAGGAGATGTCAATATTCCGGGGGTGTCGGCTCAGCCCGAGTCTTCCTCAGCTCAACAGCCCGGGTCTCCGTCTGTCTTCGTTTCCAGTCCTCGGATGGCTGACCCCAGCGCTACCACAGGGGTAGTTGGTGGCAAGGCTCCGGCTGCAGGAGTCTCGCGTGAGGCGCTATCGTCTTCCTCACTCTCAGGGGAAAGCGAGTTTGAAGACGATGTTGATTATGGTGATGAACCCACTTTTCCTGATCCGGAAAAGTTCTCCCATATCTCGGAGGAAGAAATATACGGGGGTGAGCCATCGACTGTATCACCGCTAGCGATTATCCCTGCTGAAGGTACTCTTTCCATCTTCTGTCCTAATTTCTCTTTACATATTCGAAGAGGATGTTCTAACATTCTTCTCTTATGTTGCAGGGTCGGCCGAAGATGCTGAGGCTACAACCTCCTCGCATATTGAGGAGATGGTGATAGAGTTGACCCGGCCCAAGGGGATTGAGGTCTCGGCTGCTGAGATACCCTCAAAGGGGGCAGCTGTTGAAACTGGGGAGCCTTCCACTCTGCCAGAAGAGGAAGCAACCACTGAGGCTGAGGAGGCTCTCACTCTGCCGGGCGAGGAGGTTACTGCTGAAGCCGGGGAGAATTCTACCCCGCAGGATTCGACACCTCTGGACCTCCAACTTGGTAAGGCAGCTCTGACGTTTTAAATGTTTCGCTTTTCCATCATTGTGGCTGACGCTGCGATAACTTGCAGTGAGGACTGAGGGGGCTCAGGTGGAGAGTCCGATGGTTGGTACCCTTCCAGAAGGCCATACAGCTCAAGTCTCGGTGGAGGTTTCTGAGGAGGTTGTGCTTACTACTCCCTCATTGGTCGTGGAGGCTCCTGCAGAGGTAGTACCTCCGGAAGCGTCAGCGGCCAGTCTAGCTCTTGACGTATCGATGGCCAGCACGGCTCTGGTGCGAGAGGATCCGCTCTATATCCCTTATCCCGTGACAGAAAAGGGGTCGGGAAGCTTCCTAGGTGGTGAAGACATGGGGGAACTGGCACGTCAGATGGTGCAACAATTCTTCGCTTCGATGGGATCATGTATTGATCTCATCTTACGTGGAAACAACACCTTTCAGTTTGCCCAGACGCTTCTTAAAAATCTGGCTGTGAATGTCGAATTAACCGGAGGCCCCTCACTTGCCAAGGCGTGTCTGCGGGTGGTGGAGCAACTGGGAGACGGCCTGCAGGAGCTGGAGTCTTTGGAAGATGCTGGCTCTTTTGGTGAGGCCCAGGCCACCTTGACCAGGCTCCTAGCTGCTCAAGAGCGAGAGCGACAGGAGGCGGAGGCACAAATCGCTGCAGAGATTCGCAGCCTCGAATATTCCCAGGCTGAATGTCAGAAACTAGCTGACGATTCAAGGGAATCCGAGCTTACCGTGCAGAGCACAGAGCAAGTCATCATCAGGGCTCGGGACACCATTGCCAGGGCAGAAGCTGTGCTTGCGCTCAATGAGGAGAAGTTTGTTACCCTCAAGAAGGAGCTAGAGGAGCAACGGGCTGCTAAGGCGCGAGCTGAAGAGAGTCTGTCTCTACATTCTTCCAGGGTGGAGTCTCTGCGAACGCAGCTGGCCGCAAGAAATTTCTTATCCGAAGCGGAGCTGCGGAACCAGGCCATTATGGAAGCTGAAAGGGCACGCCAACACGAGATTCACCGCCTTTGGGAACAAATCCGTTCCTTGGCGAACCAGGACATTTAGCCTTCTTTTCTTTTTCTTTTTGTAAAGAAAAGGACACTCAATTTATCAAGAGTGTTTTGTATCCACTTTTATCATTCTTTTGATATAAAAGTTTCGAAGTTTTTGGCTCCACCTTCTTTGCTTAGCTGCGGATGAACCCAACTTCTTGATCACTGGCTGTGAATACTAAACTTAGATAGGACTAAGTTCTTTTAATGAGACGCGGCGTCAGTCCACCTGAACTTAGATTTCACTGAGTCCTTTTGATGAGACGCAGCGTCAATCACAGAGTGAGACGCGGTCATCATTCACTAGGAACTTAGATTTCACTAAGTCCTTTTGATGAGACGCGGCGTCAATCACAGATTGATACGCGGTCTTCTTGATGAGACGCAGCGTCAATCAAAAGATGAGACGCGGTATTGATCCATAAAGTGAGACGCGGCCGTCAGTCCATGGAGTGAGACGCAGCGTCAATCTCAAGGTGAGACGCGGCTCTGAATAACGCAAATATGTTTTGCGCAGATCGGGCAGGCGCAAGAGACGCAGCCTTGTCTGCTGAAGGGACGCGGCTTTCCCATCTGCGTTTAATGCAACCGGACTTAAAAGATTTTAGGAGATCTTTGAACGTCAAGTCTTCGCTGTCGATTGGGATTCTGGGTCGTTCGTTGCTTCCCAAGGCAGTTATCCACGCGTCGGCCTCTCAATGGATATAGGCGTTAATGCTCTTGCATGCAGAACCGACGCTGGCAGTTGAAAAACCGGCGCACTTCGACGGTTTCCAAAGCAGCGTTCCACGCGTCCGTTTTTGATTGGGCTTTGGCAGTCGTGCGCGACGGTTCCGATTGACGCACCATTAATGGCAGTTGTTGAGAATTGCCTATAAATAGGGTGTGCCCCCTTTTCAATAATCCAAACTTGGATTGTTTTCTTTTGTCTGCTCTGAGAGACCACGCCTTGAGTTATCTTTCAGAGAACCGTCTTCATGGGTGAAGGTGACCCCGTGGATGAAGATGACCCAGAGTTCTCATGCTTCTGTTTGGTCTCTTCAGAAGGAATCCTCTCTCGGATCATCTTGCGCGCCCGCGTTTGGATGCAGAGTGGCCAACTCTGGACAGTGGCCTCTGCTGGTATGTCACCCCGATGATGTCCATAGCCTGTACTTTGGCATAGCCATCTGAATGAAATCCTGGTGCATTCCTATTCTGGAATTTGTGCCGGTGAGTTGAACTTCTCTGAACGCGGGCTCTTGACGCTGGCTTTGCTCATGGCCATTGCCTTGGCGCGTTTCAGACCTGAATCTTGCAACTCCTGTTTACCCAACAGAGAGATGGCAATTTTCGGCGTTCTGAAGTTTTTCGCGTCTTGTGCATTAAGCGCGGGTGCAAACTGAGGCCGCGTTTGAATCCTGTGCGTGGCACAGTTTTGACTCGCGTCTGTTTCTGCCGACGCGGTGGTTTGACCGTGCGGGTTGTTCCCGCGTCTGAAGTCTTCAATGACTACCGCGTCTGTCACTTAGTTTTCTTTGTCGAAGTGTACTAAGTTCCAGATTTTCTAACTCTCTTGTTTATTCTTTGCAGGTAGGCTTGCTCGTCCTTTTTCAGGTTTGCTGGGCCCCGGAAAGAATATATCAGCGGGCGAACTTGCTCAATGTTCGTTTGTAAGAGAGTAAATTATGGTCCTCGTCGTTTGTGAGAGAGTAAATTATATCTCCGACGAGGACCCAAATCTCGCCAAGGTCTCTTCAGATCTTCTGCACCAACCATGTCTGATGGCAAGAGATGGTCAGGTCAAGTATGACGGCGAGGAGGTTCCGGCGGTTGCGGTGGCGGAAAGATCCTCTTCCTCTCCCTACTCCAGAAGTGACATCGAGGACACTCCGTTGGATGGCCTGCTGGGGAAAGGGATGGTGATGAATGAAGGGTTGCAGGACTTTCTGCTGCCGCTGGACCTCAAGAACACCATTGCTCTTAGCTTAGTCAGCTAGGGCGCTTTCGACTTTTGCGTCATCGCCATGGCGCAATCGGCTCCAATTGTGCACCTGGGATCAGATGCGGTTTCAAGGAGTGAGTACGGCCTCTGAGAGAGAGAGGGACTTCTTTGTACTCCTTAATTGTAACACTCATCTTATTGTAAAAGAGAGCGTTTTGTATCACTTTCATATGCTTGGATATATAAATAAAAGTGACACTTTTCTTTTTGCCTCCTTCATTGTCTTAACTTTTTATCTTCAGTTAGACACGTAGAAGCAAGGAATCTTTTGACCTCATCAAAATTATAGTGGTAATCTTAATAAGTCAAGATTTGTAAGGAAAGATCCTATTTCAGGAGTTTTCATGATACTGTCAGAGGTGTGATATTAACTTGACAGGGATGGGATGATTTTTTGGTGGACCTGCCACTTTGTAAAAGAAAGTGATAAGTGGAGTTCGTACCCCCAGGGAAGATGAACTTTTATCAAGGATTTGGGATTAACTTGATTTAAGATCAGCTGGGGAGTTTGACGGAAACATTGTTAACGGTGTAATGTTAACCAACAATGTTTCTAAATGAACTTGATACTCTGTCGGGGAGAGTATCAAATGAGACTAGACTCGCGGGGAATCTAAGAAGGTCTTTACCGTTAGAGGTGTGATATTAACTTAACGGTTTAGAAGTAGTCTTGTCAGAAGTGTAATGTTAACTTGACAAGGACATGAGTTAGAGGTGTGATATTAACTTAACTCATCAGCATCTCAGTTTTATTTGGGAAAACTGAGGAAGTCACTGTCATAGGTGTGATGTTTAACTTAACAGTGAGGATAATGCTATAGGTGTAATGTTGAACTTGGCATTAGTCGTCTCGACTTTGACAAAGAAGTCGAGGAAAGGTCATGGTCATAGGTATATTGTTGAACTTAGCGATGACTCGGATGCTAGAAGTGTAGTGTTAACTTGGCATCGTCCATTTCAGCTTCGATACGGAAGTCTGAAGAAAGGTGACTATCAGAGGTGTGATATTAACTTGACAGGCACTCGATGTACTGCTTAGAGGTGTAATGTTAACTTAAACTGTAGTTTGTCAGAGGTGTAATGTTAACTTGACAAGAATTGGCTCGTGATAAGAGCAATTTGAGGACCTGTCATTCTATTGATGAGAATTGACAAGTGGAATTTGAAATGCCAGAGGTATAGTGTTAACTTGGCAAATTTGAGAGTTTGTTACTCTATGCAGAGTTAACAAGCAAAGTTTATACTCGACAAAGAGTATTCATTACCAGAGGTATAGTGTTAACGTAGTAATGATTGCATTTTGTGGTCCTACCATTCTATGGATGAGAATTGGTAAGGGATTTTGGAGGAAAGAGTGGACTCAAATCCACTTAGGATTTTTAGCAAACCCTCAGCTATCAACGGATTTGAGATGCCTTTACCAACTACCGTTTGAGTTGGGCTAGCCATGCTATTCCCCTCAGCATGATGAGTTGTCGAAGACTTATGTTGGGCTTAGAAGCCAACATTTTCCTCTATCCTTAGCCGTCGGAGGCGTCGGATGTTTCTGATCAGAGGTGTATTTTTAACTTGATCAGTGGAAGAATACTGTCTAGGGATAGTATTTCTTCAAGAATTTGCCATTTATTGGCATCATGAGTGTATCACCATTCGAAGTGATGAGGCGATATGATCCATTTGAGTAGACTGACTCTACCACAAACGGTCCTTCCCATTTGGGTTGGAATTTTCCTTTTGTCTTGTGCGTCATCACCATGGGTCTTCTGACGGCTAAGACAAGATCGCCTTTCTTGAATGTTCGTACTTTAACTTTCTTGTTGAAGGCTCTGGTGATTCGAGCTTGGTAGAGCTCGATTTGCTGTTGGGCTTGCAGACGCTTGTCGTCTAAAGCCTCCAGTTCCTGGAGTCGCTGTCGATGCTTCTCCTCTGTCGTCATCTCCGCTGTCAAGGCGACGCGTAGAGATGGAATTTGGATTTCCAGGGGAAGCACGGCTTCACATCCGTACACCAAGGAAAATGGCGTGGCCTTTGTCGGGGTTCGCACTGTTGTGCGATAGGCCCATAAGCATTCGCCTAGCTTGTCGTCCCAATCGCGTTGACTCTTCGAGACGAATTTTTTGAGAAGCTTGCCAATGGTCTTGTTGAAAGCTTCTGCGAGGCCATTGGCGGCAGGGTAGTATGCCGTTGAAGACACACTCTGGATTCTGAACTTAGCGCAGAATCTCTGGAACGCCTGGCTGATGAACTGGGGTCCATTGTCATGGACAATCCGCCGAGGTACACCGAAACGGTAAATAACGTGATGTTTTACGAACTTGATCACGTTGGACGACTTCACCTCCTTCAAAGGAATGGCTTCGGCCCATTTGGAGAAGTAATCGGTTATTGCTAGAATGAACCGATGTCCTTTTGATGATGGAGGGCTGATAGGACCAACCACATCCATCCCCCACATTTCAAATGGCCATGTAGAGGTCGTAGAGTGGAGGTACCCTGGTGCTTGATGGATAAAATCTCCATGTATTTGGCAAGCATGACATCTTTTGGCATAGGCGACGGCGTCGGCAACCATCTTGGGCCAATAGTAACCCAACCTTTGGAGTCGATGTGCCAGTTTTGGGCCAGGTTGATGGGCTCCGCACGTACCGTCGTGAGCCTCTTTCAATACCTCCTGGGCCTCTTTTGGTGAGAGACACCGAAGTAAGATTCTGTGATACGATCGACGATACAATGTTCGCGTGATCGCATTATAGTAGAATTTAGGGGCTTTCCTTCGAATGGCAGCCGCTTCCTTGGTGTCCTCAGGCAGGATGCCGTACAAGACATAGTCGATGTAGGGGAATCGCCAGTCTTTAAGCTCTGGACCGGCCGACAATTCCAGCACTTCTTTGCCTCGACAATCTCCCTTTGACTCATGATAGTCCTTGAAAGTATTTTTCGGGCAATACAGGTCGTGGCTGTAGACGAATATCTTCTCCATTGCTCCAGTTGGAAGAGCTAAGGAGGCTGCCAGGGATGCGAGTGCATCGGCGTGCGCATTTTGCCTGCGCGGTACATGGTCGATGTAGAAGTTAGCAAACCCCTCGGCCATGCGGATAGTTGCGTTGTAATAGGGTACTAAGTCCTCATGTCTGACTTCGTACTCCCCGCGAACTTGACTGACGATGAGTTTAGAATCACCGTATGCCTCGAGATTTTTAACGCCAATCTCATCGGCGAGCTGCATCCCAATCAATAGAGCATTGTATTCCGCCACATTGTTGGAACAAGGCTCCGTTAGTGAGACAGCTCGGGGTATCACATAATTTTGTGGGGAGACAAGTACTACTCCTACCCCCGCCACTACGTGTCCCTTGGGGCTTGTCCTTGATGCACCATCGAAGAAAAGTTGCCACACTTGACTTTTGAACGATGTCTGAGTCAGGTAGGCTTCGGCCACTTCGTCTGGGAGATCCTCGTAGACTTTGGCTGCCCTCGGATCTGGGTGTTCAGCTAGGAAGTCTGCCACCGCTTGTCCCTTAATGGCTTTCTGCGGCAGAAAGTGCATATCATACTGGGATAGCAACATGGCCCATTTTGCCAGCCGGCCATTTAGTGAAGAAGGCTTTGTCATAAGTAACCTCAAAGGATTGACTTTTGATATGACATTTATAGTCTGGCCTACCAGATAGTGTCGCATTTTCTGAACGGCGAACACTAGTGCCAAACATTCCTTCTCGATCGGGTTGTACCGATGTTCGGCTCCGATCATTGTTCTACTCAGATAGTAGATTGCCTGTTCTCGCCCTTCTTTATCATTCTGAGCTAGTAGAGCTCCCAAAGAATGGTCCATTGCCCGGACGTACACCAGAAAGGCTTTCCGGACACCGGGGCTGCCTGGACTGGTGGTTGGGTGAGGTATTGTTTGATTTCCTCAAACGCTTGTTGGCAAGCATCGTCCCAAATGAACGAGACACCCTTCTTCATCAACTTAGCGAAGGGCTGGCATCTTCCGGAGAGGTTCGAGATGAACCTGCGGATGTACGCCAATCGTCCTTGTAATCCCCTGAGCTCCTTGAGGCTTTTCGGGGGTTGCATCTCCTGGATAGCGCGGATCTTTTCTGGGTCCAAATGAATTCCGGTGGACGTCACAACAAATCCTAAGAACTTGCCACTAGCCACCCCCAGGAAAGACTTTGTAGGATTCATCTTCAATTGATGAGCCCACATGATGTCGAAGACCACCTTCAGGTCTGCTACGTGATCGCCTTTAGCGCGGCTTTTTACCGCGATGTCATCAACATAACATTCCACCGTTTTGCGTATTTGCTGATGGAAAATGGCATTCATGGCTCTTTGATATGTTGCCCCTGCATTCTTCAGTCCGAAGGGCATGACGGTGTAGCAATACACTCCTAGGGGTGTCCTGAAGGAGGTGTGCTTTTCATCATCAGGATACATCTTGATTTGATTGTATCCTGAGAATCCGTCCATGAAGGACATTCGTTCGAATCCACAAGTATTGTCAATCATGACATCTGTGATTGGCAATGGGAATTCGTCTTTGGGGCAGGCCTCGTTTAGATCACGGAAGTCGATGCAGATCCGGATCTTCCCGTTCTTCTTGGCGACGGGGACGATGTTAGCTACCCAGTCGGGATGCTGTTCTTCCCTGATGAAGCCAGAATCAATAAGTTTTCTGACTTCTGATTGAATTGCCTCCATTATTTCTGGGCGAAACCGTCGCTGCTGTTGTTTGACAGGTTTTACGTCCGAATTGATGTTGAGGCGGTGCATGGCCACTTGTGGATCAAGCCCTGGCATGTCCTCATAGTTCCAGGCGAAGACATCTATATACTCTTGTACAAGAGATATTAGATCCTTCTTCTCTGAAGGTGACAGGCCGTCACTTATGAAGATGGGCTTAGGGTTAGCCTCATCTCCTAGGTTGATCTGAACAACCTTGTCTTCTGTGGGTGGCTCGCGCTGTTCAAAGCGGATGTCCCAAAGAGCGTTTAAATGTTTGATCCAAGGATCTGTATCAGCTTGGATCATTTCTTCATTTTCATCTTCCAGGTGGCTTGTCGAAACCATGTTTACTGACAGTTCCTTGAAGATGTTGCCGACACTGACATCTGACTCCCAAGATGATGTGTCTGAAGAGCGATCGTTGCTCGATGATTCTTGAGAACCAGAGGCCGATGGGATTGGAGTTGATACATAGCCCAACCCCCTGCGCGTCCGATGATAATAATCAGGGGCTTTCCCTTTCGGCACAAACGATCGAAGCAGGGTTCTCCTTCCTTTGTCGAAGTTCAACCCGGGTTTGTTGGTTAGATCATACCCCATTCGCTTCATTATTGTGAGTGCTTTTGATTCATAATGGTCGAGCTGAGGGGATTCCTCCTCGCTTTCCGATTCTTCGCGGGGAGTTGGTTCAGTCGTCATTCGCCCAAAAAGAATTGGTTTTTGGCCTTTTCGTCTTGTCGGAACTATGAATATAGATTCCTGCGCATCGCCATTATCCTGGTATGTCCCGAAAGATGATTTTACTGGTACATGCAATGATGTCAAAGCATCCATTGCCGACCAGATGTCATCGTCTACGTCGGTAGTAGTATCCGACGGTATTGAATCGGATGCACACGCAGAAAAATACTCAAAGTCTAGATTCTCATTAATATACCAACCGCCTGCATCGTCGGTGGTATTATCAACATCGAGCTTATTAGTGCCCTTTACAAGTGGTTCTAACTCCCACAGGCACTTTTCTTGCTCGGGCTCAGTGTCAGCCTCATTACCAGAGTCTGGCGCCTCCAGTTGCGGGGTTTCATCCACCGGATCCTGATATAAGAGGGAATCCGTGAAATAATTCTCGACTCCCTTGAACGGATACCTTTCGGCAACCAACGTTTGCACCTTCCCACTCGCGTCAATGTATTTCATGACTTGGTGAAGAGTGGAGGGAACGATGGAGTTGCGGTGGATCCATGGTCGTCCCAGCAGCAGATTGTAGGAAGTGTCGGCATCGATGACGTAGCACGTCACCTCCGACTTGAGGCTCCCAATCTGGCACTTAAGCTTGATCTTCCCCATCGGACGGGTACCGTTGGTATTGAACCCGTAAATGGTCGTCTGTGTAGGGCTCAGACGGTGGGTAGGGATGCCGAGGTGTTGCATGACTTGGCGGGGCATAATGCTCAATGCGGACCCTGGATCTACCTGAATGCGGTTCACCTCAGATGATCCGATGTAACCTGTGAAGTACAGGGGTCGATCATGCTTCCCTTTCACCTGCATATCATCTGCCGTGAAGGTGATGCAGGGGGCATTCTGGGAGGTGTGGAGGCAATCCTCTACATCTTCTTCCTTCGGCACCTGGGTCATGAAGACCTCAGCATTTGCCAGAGCTTCTTGCAGAGCTTCCCTGGTCGACTTTGATAGTCTAAGAAGTTCATACAAGGTAATGCGTGCCGGTATATTGGCCAGCTGAGCCAGGACATCAAAGAGGTAAGGTGCCGAAGACCCTTCCGCGATGCCTCTTTGAAGGGCTCGAGAGAATCGAGTCTCCTTCTGCTTCTCCACAGGTGGCTTCGTGGAGGGCCTAGTTGGCTCTGCAGCCGGTTGTGGAGGGTTTGCCGCCACTTCGCCGTACTGCTTCAAGTAGGGCTGTCCTGAACGAGTCCCCGTCATTGGTTGGTTGGGCTCTGCGGCCAAGACTATGGTTTCCTCTTCTGAATCAGTCAGTGAGGGAACATCATCCTCTGCTTCTCGGGAGGAAGCACATACCACATGGCAGGACGAAGCTTTTGCCTTGCCTTTGGACTTCCTGTTGGTTACAGTAGTCCACTGCTGGTTGTCCACTAGGTCGGGGTGGACCCACATAATTTCCCCTTGAGGCATAGGGACGGGTACCAAGCCCTTCTCCTGCTGCTGGTGAGGGTCTGTGTTGACCACTCTTAATTCTCCCCTTGGAATAGGAGTTACCCCCGCAGGCGTTGGAGGTTGTCTCCCGAACTGGAGAACCGACGTCACATTGGCCGTCACCTTCTTCTGTTCTGGTCGGAGTTTTAACACCTCCGCGTCAATCAAAGCCTGAAGGATGTCCTTGAAGACGTAGCAGCTTTTGGTAGGGTGTCCCAACATCCTGTGGTACATGCAGTAGTTGGGATTGTCGGTCTTGCCGACTTCCTCCGGGCGCCTAATTTCAGGGAGCTTCAGTCGATTGCTCTTGTTGAGTAGCTTGAAGAGCGAATCGACATGTTCCTCCTTGAAGGAATACTGCTTGTTGGCGCGGGGTTGGCTTGAAGAGCCACTTGCCCTGCCTGTTTGAGGTTTGGCGGGAGATTTGGTCTCTGTTGCCAAATTATCCTTCCGCTTTGTTTGGAGGGAGGTGTCTGGCGCTGGTGCACGCCTTGTCGACCTTTCCGGCCGCGGCTTGCCTTCCTCCGCTCGGACGCGGGCGACAATCTCCTCAGCCTGTTCACCTTGTTGGACTAACTGCTTCCAGGTGCGACTTTCAGCAACTCCTATTTGAGCAAGGAGTGAGGTTTGGAGATTGTGGCGGCATGTTTCCACCAGGGTGGCCTGGGTCATACCGCTTGGACACCGGAGTGCCACGTTCCGAAATCTTTCCACGAAAGATTTAACGGACTCTCCCTTTCGCTGTCTCGTAGCTAACAGGGTGGGCATTGTGACCTCGGAGTCATCTTCGAAGAAGCGTGTTAAGAACAGCTTCTCCAGATCCCCCCAGTTCTTGATAGAACCTTCCGGGAGTTTCATGAACCACTCAAAGGCCAACCCTTTCAGGGTGCCGATGAATAGTCGCGCTAGGATGGCGTCATTATCTACTACATTCCCGGTTTGGGATTTGAAGTAGTAGATGTGCTGATTAGGGGACCCCTTCCCATCGAAGGCTTGGAGGGTTGGAGCCTTGAACTTAGGAGGGTACGGGACTAGATCCCACTCAGCTGGATAGGGCCGGACCACTCCAACTTCTTGGAGGTCTTTGCGACTGGCAAGGGCATTGAGGCGTTGCTCCAGTTGACTCATTCTTTTAGTATGAGCCTTTTCTGGGTCGTGCGACGAAGATTTGGACGAATTTGAAGTAGATCGTCGCGCCTCCTCAGAAGGTTCGGAAGATGAGCTTTCTCCCTTTCTCCCTTTGCCCTTTGACCTCCTAGGAGGAGATTTCCTCCTGTCTTCCAGCAGTTGTGCAATCGCCTGCTTGAGGGAGTCAATCGACGCCTGCTGAGAAATAATCATGTCCATTTGTGCTTTCTGGACCTGCTCTATACGTCTTGCCGTCTCCTCAGGAGTGCCTGTCATGTAGGCAGAGGTCTCCTTCTCGATGGAAGAGTTCGAAGCCCCTGATTCCACTACGGCGGAGTGGGAATCATTCGCTCTAATGCCGTGGGCTAAGGCATTATAGTCAATTGGGGGAATGGCCCCCGTCCGGGTGCGAGTGTGTCGATACACCCCTTCCGGTTCAGAGTCAGACTCGGACTCGTCTGAGCTGACTGCAAGTTGTTTCCCCTTACTCCTGCTTGTCATGTTCGCAGTAATCTCCGGGTATTCAATGTCAGAGAAGACTCTCCTTCTATGGGAGCGCCTTCTTTTGGCTGACGGGGGAATCGAGGTCAGTTGTCCAGCTAAGGACTGCTGGTGCACACTCGACCCGCAACGGCACTCCGCAAGCATGGAGATAAGCCGTTGGCAGCAGCAAGATGAAGTGACCTGGTGGGCACTTCTTTTCTTTGTCAGATAATCCCTCAAATCCATGGAAGAGGGATCAAAGAGACTAGCCTCACAACGTCGAAGACGGGAGGCATCTATGTGCTGCGCAGAATGGACGCAGACTTCAGGGACGCGGTTTCCGCGTCGTGACTGTGGAACGCGCGTCTGGCGTCTCTGTTGAGATGAGACGCGAGCATCGCGTTGCTGCCTGGTGCGTCCGGGCTGAGCCGCGTGAGAGAGAGTGGGCTGCAGGGCGCCTCGTCTCTGGGTGCGTGCTTCCTGCGTTTGACGAGACGCAGAAGCTTCACTTTGGCGTTTGGTAAGCTGGTCTTCAGAGGACTCAACTTGAGGAGTTGCTCGCTTGGGCCGCCAAACGCGGATTTCACGTACTGGACGCGACGCGGGCAAGGTGCGAGACTGTACGTCGCGTTCAGCTTCAGTTGGAAAACCAACGGTTCCGACTTGCAGCTGACGCGCACATCTCCTCTGTCGACGCTCAGCGTTTCGATTGCATCGAGGAGGTGGAGAGAAACCAACAACATCCTGAGGCTGGGCACCAGGAAGTTTGACCACGCGGGTCTCCTGAGAGACGCTGACGCGGGTTTTCTGTGCGACGGAGTTGGTCGCAACAGCAACTGTGCTTGGGATCACGCGGGCCTGCTGAGAGGCGTGGACGCGTGAACTTTGCTGGGCACAGTGGGCAGCAGAGGAGCTCGAGAGAGCCACCGATCGGGCTTCGAGGCCATTCCCTGTCGAGACCCGGCGGCAGACGCGGGTCTTTGGGCTCTTGGAGCCAGAAGAGAGGAACTCTTCGTACTTCGCCTGGTCGAACTCGACAACGAGCGATTCGACCATCTTTCCCTCGTGGTGGACGTCATCTTGCGCCACAACATGTTCGTCGGTAACAAACAGATTCCCCAGCGGAGTCGCCATCTCTTGTTTGACACGGAAAAGGGGGCTGGAGTAAAATTTCCTTGAATCAGATGAAAAATTACAGCCGGCTTAATCTTCCGGTTACAAGGGAGGGAGAATATTGAATCTTGAATTCCCCCTTTGTTTAGTGCTGGGTTCTTCGTGTGGCGGTGGAGAGTGAATCTTGTTCTCCGTTAACCAGATGACCGTTCTGGACCGTCGAGGGATCTTCTCCTTGGCAGGTAGAGGGAGTAACTCAGCTCCGTCTACCAAAACTCTAGAAGAGGAGGTAGGCAAAGAGCGGCTAGTACTCAGTAAGCTCGCTGAAGAGTCTTCTCTCTCTCTCTCTCTCTGTTGATGATCTCTCCTTTTTTTTCCTTCTCGAATCCCCTCTTTGCCCGATAATTGTCGTCGTCCCCTTCAATAGTGACGGGACTATTTATAGGGGTTTTAGGGGGTGATCGTGCCCCCTAAAAGTGCTCCACGATGAGGGCCAACTTCCCCGCTACATGGGCGGTGGATGGCGCCATAATCGGGGTGGTTACAACCAAGGTGGGGGCACCTTGTTGCTGAGACGCGGGCATTGAGCCAACGCGCCTTGATGCGGAGACGCGGGCGTTGAGCCAACGCGCCTTGATGCTGAGACGCGGGCGTTGAGCCAACGCGCCTTGATGCTGAGACGCGGGCGTTGAGCCAACGCGCCTTGATGCTGAGACGCGGGCGTTGAGCCAACGCGCCTTGATGCTGAGACGCGGGCGTTGAGCCAACGCGCCTTGATCTTGAATCTCTGCGTTTTGGTGGCTTGTCTTTGTGATTTTTAGACAGCCTACAAAGACAAGTTGGACCCAAGGGCAAAGAAAGGGGTGTTCGTTGGCTTCAAGCGAGGAACCAAGGGGTTCAAGATTTGGGACCAAAAGGACAACAAATTCATAATCAGCAGGGATGTCACATTCGATGAGGCTTCACTGATGAAGCCTACGGTCTCTCAGCAGGTGGAGACCAACAAGACCAAGGAGCTATTGCAACAGGTGGAGAGTGATGCAGATCCACCATCTCTAGAGGATTCAGTATCAGTGAGAATCATTCCTGAGGTGACACAGGGAGGTGATCAAGTTGCAGAAGAAGATGCTGAAGTTGTTGAAGAGGGTCAGGAGCAGGACATGGATACCGTTCCAGATCCCACTGTAGTTGGAAGACCAAGGAGGAATACTAGGAGACCTGGTTGGCTCACCACCGATATGGTTCTTGCATATGCACTTCCAGTTGTTGAAGAGGCTATTCCATCTACCTTCAGAGAAGCTGAGATCAGTTCAGAAGCAGAGATGTGGAAAGAGGCCATGAATGAAGAGATGCAATCTCTTTATAAGAACAACACATGGGAACTTACCAAGTTGCCCAGGGGAAGAAGGCCATAGGGTGCAAGTGGGTATTCGCTAAGAAGCAAGGATCTTTTCAAGAAGATACAGTGCGCTACAAGGCAAGGTTGGTGGCTAAAGGCTACGCTCAGAGAGAAGGGATCGACTACAACGAGGTGTTCTCCCCAGTTGTTAAACACTCGTCTATTCGGATCCTATTGGCCTTGGTGGCGCATAATGAGTTGGACCTTGACCAACTTGATGTCAAGACCGCCTTTCTCCACGGCGATCTTGAGGAGGAGATCTATATGACTCAGCCCACAGGTTACAAAACTGCAGGGAAAGAAGAGTTGGTATGTAAGCTGAAGAAATCGCTGTATGGTTTGAAACAGTCTCCTAGACAGTGGTACAGGCGATTTGACAGCTTTATCAGGAAGAAGAAGTACACACGAAGCCATTTCGATCCATGCGTGTACTACAACAAGTTACCATCAGGTGAATATATCTATCTACTTCTTTATGTAGATGATATGTTGATTGCTTCTAGGTCAAGATCTGCTATTGATTCTCTGAAGAAGATGTTGTCGTCAGAGTTCGAGATGAAGGACCTGGGGGAAGCAAGGAAAGTATTGGGCATGGAGATCACAAGAGACAGGAAAGCTGCAGGATCAGTTTGACTCAGAAGGGCTATCTGGAGAAGGTACTGCAGAGGTTTAATATTGGGAAGGATACTAAATCTGTTAGTACACCAATGGCGCCGCACTTCAAATTGTCAGCGAAGATGTCTCCAAGGAGTGTTCAAGAGCGTGAGCATGTGTCTCATGTTCCATATGCCAATGCGGTGGGTAGCTTGATGTATGCAATGGTGTGTACGAGGCCATATCTATCACAGGCAGTCTCCATGGTGAGTAGATACATGCATGATCCTGGACAGGGTCATTGGGAAGCTGTGAAGTGGATCCTGAGGTACATCAAGGGAACTGTTGATGTAGGCCTAGTGTTCGAGAAGGACGACACCAGAAAGTAAGAGTGCATAGGGTATGTGGATTCAGACTATGCAGGTGACCTTGACAAACGCCGGTCGACGACGGGATATGTCTTCACATTCTCGCAGGCACCGGTGAGTTGGCGCTCCACACTTCAGTCTACCGTCGCGTTGTCGACCACAGAGGCTGAATATATGGCTATGACAGAGGCCATGAAGGAGGCAATTTGGCTTCAAGGATTGCTTGATGACTTGGGCGTGGAACAGGATATGTTGAAGATAAACTGTGACAGCATGAGTGCCATTTACCTGGCAAGGAACCAAGTCTATCATGTAAGGACGAAGCACATCGATGTCAGGTATCACTTTGTTCGGGAGATTCTGGAAGAAGGTGACATTGACTTGTTGAAGATTCACACTTCGGAGAATCCGGCCGATATGCTTACAAAAGTGGTGTCGGGAGTAAAGTTTGCACACTGCAAAGACTTGCTTCATATCCTTCAGGTGAATTGAGCTTGCTGAAGCTGATTTGGGTGAACTACGGACGGCTTGATCCTTGGGCAAGGGGTACGTAGGCACCGGGTTGGTGCAGCCGCTTTCGAGTCGACATTCGGCTCAGATTTGAAAATCTTCACCGAGGTGGAGAATTGTTGGAGGAGAGAGTACAGTAGTGGAGTTGATGTCATGCCATGCCAGGTGCTGTCAAAGATTGTCGAGGAGTCTACGACGAAAGGCAAAGGGACCTGCGGGAATTGTAGTTGCTCTGAGTACTCTTGCATTCAAAGAGACTTAGAGTTATTGTAATCATCTTCCACAAATAAATCTCTCCATAGATTGTCCCGAGGACGTAGGCATTGAGGCCGAACCTCGTTAGATCTGTTGTTTGCGATTGTGTGTTCTTCGTGTGATTTGGGTTGTTCTTTGTGCTGGAGATTGTGTGATTCTCTGTTGGTTGTTGTCGGTGCGCCAAACAATCTGCCGCAATGGATATCACATTGAGACCATAAATGAATCTAATATTAAATTTTTTGCGTCACCTCTGCTGTTCATGCCAGAAGTATATTTTGAAAAAACTCCCCGCCCTCTCCTCTAGGTTATACCATATAAGAACAATCGAATCACATGCTGTAATGAAAAAGAAGTTCTCTGATCCAAAGAACTTTATGTTTTGATATGATCGATTGGGTCACCCGGGGGCAATTATGTGCGGAGAATAATTAAAAGTTCATATGAACATATGCTAAAAATCAAAAAGATTCTTTAAAGTAAGATTTACGGATTGTCATTTTGATGAGACAATATTCCCGTCGTTAGGGGAAGAAAAGTTGAAGCCTGAAGAACGGTGTAAATTTTCTTAGAATATTATAACTCTGTCTCATTTTTATTCTCATACTAATCAATGTGAATTTGAAGTTCAAAAGATTATTTATTTACAAAGTATTGTGAACTAGTTTCCTGACGCTTTCACCAACAATAAGAAAATAGTAAATCACATATTATAAAATTGGAGGAATGAGATAAACAATCAAATAACAAGTTTGCAAACAATATAAGTATAGAGAGAAATCTTTCTTTTTTACATTTTATTTAATTATCTAGACACCTATTTATAAGTATACATGAGAGGGAGATGAAAAACATGTGTTACACAACTCTTAATATAGGCAAACTAAAAAGTATGGGTGATATGATTAGCGATAGGAGTTGCAAGGTGGAGAAAATTAAGAGATGAGCATTATATGACTAATAGTGGGAGGTGCAGGGCATCCATGTTTATCATTATTTACAACAACTATAATTTTTTCAGTTATATATATGTTATTTAAAATGAAAATTTTCAAATGTTAAAAGTGTACTAGATTTTCTCCATGTGCAAGAGATCTTGTAAAAATATTACTAAGAATGATCTTTTAGAAAATAACAATAAAAGTTTTGTATGAATTTATTTTCAAAATATTCAATTAGCATAATTTGTATTCCCATGCAACAATTCTTGACAATGCTGCTTATAAAGGTTACTTCCGATCCTTGTGAGGCCCAAATGGGCTGCAAGTCGGATGCAATTGCAATTCCCACTTGTATTCCCAGACAAATACTTGCAAAATTTTTTTGTTGCAAGTGGGCTGCCCCCCTTGCAGCGTGCTTACAGCAATCAAACACACACCTAAATGTTAACAATTCCGTGAAGTTCATATCGGGGCTGTTT
Organism: Agave tequilana; assembly: GCA_038442645.1. NCBI lineage: Eukaryota > Viridiplantae > Streptophyta > Magnoliopsida > Asparagales > Asparagaceae > Agave > Agave tequilana. The sequence goes on from JAVJIF010017602.1 coordinate 100,947, forward strand.
GGTTGCAAGAAAGTGGGCGGGAAAGTAAGAAAATAGGGAAGTATAATTGCTCACTTCCCTATCCATCCAACACCGGAAAAGGACAATAAGAAAAACCTTTTTCCTTTTCTCTTTTACACAATCATTTCCTCACTTTCAGAGTGCTATAGTTAATTTTTTGATCATATAAATCTCATTTGTAATAAGTTGTAGTACAAAACAGTTATTTTTTGATCATGTAAATCTCACTTGCATTCTAATTATAGTCTATTTTTTATTTTTCATAATTATTTTTATTTTAATATTATTTTACGGTCAACTTTGTGTCAACTTTTCCAATTTCACTTTTACATTACCATCCAAATACCGGAAAAGACAAAACATTTTCCAAACCACACTTCCCAACAACATCCAAACACACCGGAAAACTTATTAACCAATTCCCAAGTTCCAAAAGGAATTATTACCACTTCCTCAATTCCTCACTTTCTCACTTCCATCCTTGACCAAACAGGCCCGATTTCAATCATGTATGTGCTAAGCGTTTTATTATTTCTCGCAGAATTTTTTTCCACGCCATAACCAGTTGCTCTTGCGTGACAGGCCTACGATGCAAGACTACAAGCTTTTCTAAATAAAATTTTTTAAAATTTTTTGTCGAAACCAGAATTTTCGGTCGGGTGCGGATCAGGTCATGGGTTATCGGGCCCGCATTGACTCAATAACTACGAAGTGGCTTATGCAGCAGGTTTAATGCTCACCATCTTCTCCTCTCTTCCTTTTCCTTTCTGCTGCCTTTTTCTCGCACTCTCATTGGACTCACCAAGCCCTAGAAAAAGAAGACGAACGCCATGGGAGACAGCCAGTACTCTTTCTCTCTCACCACCTTCAGGTTCGATCCCTTCTCGTCTTTATCTTCTCATCTGTTTCGTCTCTGATCTTCACTAACCTTTCCTTTTCCTTATTGGATCCGATCCCGCCGGCAGCCCCTCCGGAAAGCTCGTCCAGATCGAGCACGCCCTCACCGCCGTCGGATCCGGCCAAACTTCCCTCGGGATAAAAGGTGCGTAATTTGAACAGATTTAGTTATCTGGAGTATATGGCACCTATGTGATTTGAACTTAAACGCGGATGCAATTGTTTTGATTTCGCTTTTTGATCTCACTGCGAAGAGGGGGAAAATCTGACACTTTATAAGGCTTTTGTGAATATTAGGGTTTTACATTAGATTTGATGGACGATTACAACTCAATTTTTGATTAAAGACCCAAGTCTGGGAGCATGGGGTGGTTTGTCATTCTGTTCACAAGACCGGCTTCCCTCATCAATAACTTAAATCCTGGATAAGTAAAATTCAACTTTTAGGGGTTTGTTAGGCTGGACAGCTTCAAATTCTTCAGAAGAACTAAGTTGTGCGGAGTTTATTGTTTGTATAGAGTGTCAAGAGTGTCATTATGGATGTTGAGTGCTGTGCATGTCCTCATCTGGGGATTTGTTCATCTGGAAATTAAATACAACTTACTGGATATGTCAAAATTTGCTCTATGTTGTATGACCACTAGGTGTTAGATTTTTATCTAATTAGACAAATCAGATGTGTAATTTTTTATGAATTTTCTATTATTACTGAGATAGGTGCCTTATATTTGAAGAATTCTTTTTTAATCTAAATTAAGAGATCGGTAGAGATGAAAAATGGTGATTGCTACTAGATATAGTGGTCAATAAGCTCGATGAAAAGGTGAATTTGATAAATGACCCATGCTGTAGTGGTGGTTTGCAATTGACAATGATGATATCTTTGTTCTGCAAAGTGCAAATAGTAGCTAACTAACAAATTGCACCGTAACTATCTGATTGATTTAGAGTTTTAGATTCAGCAACATGGGCGATCTTTTAGAGGAAACATTGAGAAACTTTTAGTAAGGAACATCTGACTCAAGGATTTTTCAATTCGAAGTTGGCTACTATTGAATCCTTGAAATTTTTGTAAGATTGGGTCTGTTAATGCCATAATGTGCCATGGACAGCGATATGCTGTATGTGATTCTTATAGTTATGTCTTGTCTTGCTACTGAGCACAGTGAAAAATTGTTTTACGGTAACATTCATGGCTAAGACCTAATGAGCACCAACATGAAGACTCTTGGAAAGATCTAATAACGTGAATGAAAATATTTTAATGTTGACAATTAGGATTGACAATGGCGAGAGGATCCTATTTGGGAGGATTTCTCTGTTTCGTTAAAAGGAAAAATAAGTGGGTAAGTGGAGAAATATCAAACAAGTGGCAAAGGCATGACAAATTAGGGGTTTGATTGGACATATTTTGGGCTTTTTTGACTGGTCCAAGTGATTTAGGGGTCAATTTCAGTTTAGATGATGCTTTTGAAGATGATATAGAATAATAAGGTATTAAATATGATTCCAGTTTCAATTGGATAATGGGGTGTTGGTAAACACTGGTACATGGATATAGTTAACAGTATAAAGTAATCTAAATGATGAAGAATATTTTATTTGGTATCTGAAATATGTTCCTCACCACTAAAAGCTGAGATAAGTTGATTTAACTTGAATGTAATTTGTTAGTAACTTAGTAATTTATGTTTTGTGGTCCTTTCATGTAAAAATAGCAATTCAGCTAAACCTATATAAACATGTATAAATAAAGCCTTATTTTGGTGAATTGAGGTCACAGCATGGACTTGACCTTGGGACTTCCTCCAACTAAATCCCACCCTTTTACCACTGAGCCTAACTGAAATCACCTGGGTGTGTGTGAATAGGTGATGGGTAATAAATATGCGGAATTAAAAACTTTAACTAATACAATCACTTATGAGAGAATAACCAAGAAGTGAAGTCGAATTTCTATGAAGAGCTCTGAACTTCTCCTCAAGATTTCTCTTTAATTAGAGTTGAGGTGCTTAACATAACTTTTTTTGATTTAACAACATATAACACAAAAGCAATATCAACAACGTCAACAAATTGAGCAATATAGAACAAGAGCTATATCGATGAAGTTAACCAAATGAGCAAACTATCACAAGAGTAATGTCAGCGATACATGAGTAATAACGAGTAAGAGGAGATAGAGTTGAGAGAAATTTGACAAACGCAAACACAAGCGATTTATTCTCGAGGTTCGGTTCCCTGACCTACGTCCCCGCCTCCACTCTCTTAGAGAATTCTAACTTTCCACTATAACACTTGAACAAATACAATCTTACACCGGATCCCGCAAGACCCTGGAGCCACAATTCCTCGCTCTATCCCTTGAGGATTAACTCAAAGAAATACAAGAAGTGGTGACCTCTCACAAGATCACAACCCCTCAACACACAATCTTATAATCCAATATAGAGATAGAAGCTCAGAGATTGTGTGAATGAGGAAACTTAAAGAGTATAAAAGTCGAAACATAATGCAAACTTGGAATTTTGAAAACACTTTTTATTCTCTTGAAAAACTCTTGTTTTTTTTTTTTTGCAAAAGTTGATAATAATTGATGTTGTGGCTATCTACAGTGCCCTATTTACAGGGATACCAAATATAGTCATTTTATACCAAAAATAGCTGTTAGAAACAAGCCAAGAGAGATTAGAACCACCAGCCGTAGTTAAAGGCAAACTGAAAAGTTCTGGCACTTTGGCGGTTGATCGGCAGTAGGCTAGAATATAGCCGTTGCCATCGGCCGAACAGGCGGTCGACTGGCCAGAGCTCAGAGTTCACTTGAACTCTGATTGGCAATCGATCGACCATAGCCATTAAACAACATGCGGAAGCAGCGGTCGATCGGGCTCAGAGTTGTTACTTTGTGCATGCTTGTGCAAACTCGTTAACCGGGCAATCGACTGACAGAGTATTCAACTTTGTGGCGGTCAACCGGCTTCAACCCAAAAATATAATTTTCACATAATTAGAATTTCTTTTCAACTATTTTGACAAACACTTAAAAACCATGTATAAAATAATATATATCTTGAATAAATAAACTTATATAGGTAGATATTTCATAGAGAATCTCTTGTATATAAAATCAACACTTATATACTAATTTTCAAAAACATTTCAAAACTTTATTTTGAAAAACCAGTAAGAAATTCTTTTGTGTGTTTGTGTGTGTCTCTGAGCATTCCCATCAATTAAGCTGGATTTTAACAAACTAAAATCTGACATTGAACAGTACAAGCCAATATTACAAGTCTTCTTCTTGTGGTGCTTCTTCGCATCCAAAACTGATTCTGACTTGACTTCAATACTTGAATCATCTTCAACTTATTCTTCAGCTCTACTTGATACTTGAATCATCTTCTGCTCCAATTACTCCATTTAAGAGTTGGTTGAAGCTAAACTTAGACTCATGAAACCAGTAGAACTTATAGACACTAAACAAACATGTTAGCAGTTAACTACATGAATTTCGGAATCATCAAAACAAATATAGTGATTGTACCCTTGGGTCAACACTAACCTCAGTGTTTTGTTGCTTGTTGTAATATGACCTTGAATCTGTGTCCGTAAGTCATAGTCTGATAGAGACTTTGAGAGCTTCTATGTTTTTAATTTGAGATTCACAATTGATGTTACATGTAACTTTGATGCCTTTATTTTGTAGGCGAATAACTTTTTTTGGTCTTCAAGTGAATTTTCAATTACCTTTTAAATGATTGGAGATATTTATTTCTTTTATTTATTCTGGATTGGAACTGTCTATTAATTAGAATCATTAGATAGATATTTAAAAAAAAAATAGCCCACGCCACATGCCAACTGCAAAGAGACTTTACCATTGTGTTATAGTTGCACTTGCTAAATGTGTGATTTAGATGCTACAATTTCAGTTTTTGTTACAATAATGTGTTTGTGTGGTTCTGTGCTATATAATTTGCAACTTTGAATTGAGGGATTGTGCAATATGCATGTTTTTCACTGGGATACCTTGCAATAATAAGGCTAAAATACTAAGTCAATTAGTTATTAGAAATCGTGCTCTGAAATGCATTTCATTAATTTGTCAGGCTAAGTCAATTAGTTATTAACATAGTTTAAAATCTAGGTATTCTTATAAGTATCGACTAGTAGTTTTTAAGTATCTATCGTGAATGTCGGCCGTTAGTCATATCGGCAATTTTGACTGATATTATAGGGTTAATATCGTACTGGTACCTCAAAACCCGATACGATATTGCTAATACTTATTGGAATTGGCCGATATTTGAAACCGTGGTTATTAGAAACTGCGCTCTGTAATGTTGTTTATTAATTTGCCAGGCTGCTTTTCATTAGAGATTTGCACAGTTACTAGTTAGGTAATCACTCTTTCTATGATTTTGTTGATGACAGCTGCTAATGGTGTCGTTATTGCGACTGAGAAGAAATTGCCTTCCATTCTAGTGGATGAGACATCTGTAAGTTTCATTTTCTTTCTATTATTTGTGCTTGGATCTTATATTATAATTTAGGCAAATAATACAGTAACTAGCTTCAGTTCTTTTTGAACCTGGCAATTTATTATCTTCTGTTTATACTTGCCTTTATTCTTGGGCAGTTTATATTTTTAAAGCTTGCTTTTCTATCTGTTGGGCATATGATTTTAAATATCTGGGTTAGGTCTAATGCAATCTATATGGTATAGGCTTATAGCCTGTTGTTTATTTTAATAATCAGTATCCTACTTTATTGCCTGATGTATTTTCCTTTTTCTACTATAACAATCATGCTCCAGGTTTCCATATAACAATCATGCCCTTGGCAAGTTTATATATCTTTTAATCAACTATTTGATTGCTCACTTCACCTGGTTCTCCTTTGGAGTCTGGACTTTATTTCTTCTTTCAGCTCCAATAAAACATTCCATTGTGCTGTTGGATTCTTCGGATAGCATATATATATCGCACCCTCTTTTAAAAATGAAAGATTTTGATTGAGTATTTTTTGTTTCAGGTGCAAAAGATTC
>JAVJIF010017603.1:0-80545 GCA_038442645.1 Agave tequilana
GTTTAAAATGCTCAAGCTCTATCTCGACAAATACATTGCAAAGGCTGGAGAGGAGAGTCCAGGTGGTTGGTTAAGAGGCTTGTTCCGGCGCCAACAACAGAAAATAGAGATTAAAAACATTTCCGATGACCTATTGAGGGAAGCAGCAGCGAAGACTGACGGTTTCTCTGGCAGGGAGATGCTAAACTAATGGCCAGCGTCCAGGCTGCTGTGTATGGGAGCAAAGAGTGTGAACTCAACCCTGATCTGTTCCGGGAGGTGGTAGATTACAAAGTCGCAGAGCATCAGCAGAGGAGAAAGCTTGCTGCTGACGCAGAGGGAAGGGCTTGATAATTATTATTTTATTGTCTCGGTCGCCAGGGAAATAATTAGTACAGAGAAGCAGGTGAGCATCTGCCCTCATTTGCCTGTTTTTTGCTCACCATTGATTGATATTTTTGCCTCCTTTGTCGGAATTTTGGTGAAGAATATAATCAGGGTGTTTACTAATTTATGTTCTTTACCTCACATAGGCTAATTTTAGGACACTGTAACCAAAATGCTAGTCATGCAGTTATATTATTTGTTACTGAGATGCATGGTGGGTTCTAGTGAAATGATTGCATACTTGAGTTTGATTTGTGGGGATTTTGATTTTTATCGGTCATATATCTTGTTGAAGAGATTATCTGTGGTTAAAATTTCTTTTTATTCATGATTTTTTTTTAGCAAATTTTAAACTTTTCGTGCAAGAGATGAGCACATAGTGATGCTATGTCAGTAACTGAATATGTTGGTTGCAATCTTGTTTCAACATGTTGGTTTTTTGGTTAATGATATATATTGTTTTAGATCACGAAAATTAGTAATTTCTTTCAGTTATGCACACAATAGGCTTTTTATAGCTGGGCTCAGGTTTTGGGGTTGAAATCTGAAGCATTATGCTAAACAATCCAGAATCCAGAACTACTGACGGAGAACGGAAGTGGAAATAAAACAAGGGTTTGATAATTTGAGGGATAAAGATTAATTCAGGGCTTTTCATCTAGGTGATAACTCATTCCATGCCTCGCCTACGAAGAATTGATTCAGGTCTCTCACCTAAATGATCACTTACTCACTTTTTAATCAGTATGCAAAAAAATTAAGTTGTAAAGCAAATCAGCATGCTAAATAAGGGTTTTTATAAATTAATATCTCATAAGCTGATTTTTTATTTCAATACTAGTCTTCACATTATGTAGGCCTATGTCACTTGGACATCTCTTACGACAATCAAAATGAGACTAAATAAAAATAAAATAACGCAACTAATAAACATCAACTAAGATGGCCGTGTCTTCATTATTTTCCCTGACTTATAAGTATTCATCTCTGGTGAATGCAGCGAGAACAAATGTCGAAGTATGACCGGGTTGAACTGATCAAGCTCCTCGCACAAAGCATCTTAATCGGGTGATGGTGGTAGTGTGGGAACCGTCATTCACGCGTCACGTTTGAACCAAGGTGGTGATTTGGATTGGCATATGTGACTAATCAGCTATAGTTGATGAAAGCGCTAGAGGGGCACATGCATCAAAAAGTGCCTAATTCTCCCCATTGAAAATCGGGTTGATATCAGGATTCCATGTGATATCCAACTCACGAGTGATGGAAGTAATCCTTCTCAAAGCTCTATAAGAACACGTACTCACATTTTTGAGGGAACCTCTCAAAGTTAATCGTACTCATCACCTATTATCAATTATAAATTTCTGCAAAATACTGTGTGGATATGCAATAAATTTGTAATTATCATTGCAGATTGTTATCTGTCTAGTGATGTCATCATGTGAAAAATGCAATGCATCAAACTCGCTAGATAAAACTTCTAAAGACAGAACAAGAAATATATGTATTTCTTAGGAGGGCGTATATCGATACCACTAACGGTATAACATTACTAGGACCAATAGAAATTTGATGAAGCTCGAAAATAACTCTAAACATTCACTAAAAGAAGAAATACTAGGAGTAGCATGATGAACTATAGTAAATAATTTCATTGGCTCACTAGAAGAGGAAAAAATAGGAGAGCAATAAAAACCACAATCTGCACGAGGATACTTAGATGGTTTACTAGATGTAACGATACTATCAACTATCTCATGCTCAATTTCATCCTCTATCATAAATTGAATACCCAGAAATATGTATGATCATATTAGACTGCACTAATCCATGCTTAGAATCACTAGTGCCATCCTTTGGAACATCGATATTATCAGGTATGAGTATACTAGACTCGACTTTGAATCCACTACTTCACTAGTATCCTCAAAAGAAGCATGGACCTCATCAAGTATCGGTGTGTCAGAATAAAGCATTCTTAATGACACTAGTAGTCATGGGAGGAAAGGAGATATCCACAACAACTCTCGAGTCATCAATATCATCACTAGGCACAATATTATCATCTTGACTCTCGATTCGTGATTCTATCCTCCTTAAGCATGAATTGCAATTCTGAGCTAGCCTAAGCATATGATCAAGCTTATCTGCTAGGAGACGGTTCCTATAAGACTCTGGAGGGTATTTCTCCTTTAGTTTGTCTTTCATCTTATTCCACGACTGTAAGAGAATCATACACCTCGCGCATTTTCTCTATCGAAGCCTAATAGATCCTAGCTGATCCTGCTAGTCTCATCCTAACAAATGACTTTATGCTCTTCGGATATCCTATACCAATCAAAGTAATAGTCCATATCAGCTAACTAGTCACTAAAAGCCCGAGAGTCGTAGACGTTGTCGAATGTGGGAGCTTCTACTTTGATCCTATGTGTAGTGTCATCATCGTCATCTCTATTTCTATAGGTACTCTCATAGACACCTCTAGTGGAAGTCCTATATTGATTATTCATATTGGAACATTTGTTACGAGACATGCACCACTTTACGACACAGACGCAAAAATCACACAAACAAGCGGATGCAATGTAGAATCTTAGACTCCAACAAAATTAAATGCATGCACTAAATGATGAAAGTTAGAACTTCCTAAAAGATTTAATTTCTAAATGCAAAGAAATGCAATTCTAAAATGATGAGAAAAACGATGCAAATTACTAGATAGAAGCAATTCAATATCGCTAACAAATTGTGCAGTCCAATAGTATTTATAGACAATTTATCAATTGAAAATCAGTTCAAGTCAGATTCGTCTGAGGAGTGAGTAGTTCACGCTCAAATACAGGATCCCGTAAAAATCCTTAGAGGATTACTCACAACAGAGAGCTGAAAATCAAGCTTGAAAGTTTTGGAATAGCGACAATAGGGGCTGGATGTGATTGGAGGAGGACTGCCTCGAAAACTGTTCGAATCGGGCTTGAAACAGGCCCGAAACCGGTATGAAAAGACTCAGGCTGGTTTGTAGAGCTCGGCTCAACTCGGCTCTGTCGTCTCGTGTCAGCTTAGTGGGGTCGACTCAAGTCGGGTATGATCCGGGGCTATAAGTGGGTCGCGTTGACTTGAGTCGGATTTGGGTCAAATCTGAAATTGATGGCAGGTCGGGTTGTAATTAGATGTTTCGACCAGCTGATCAATTCAAACCCGAAAAGCAGTCGCAGGTTGGGAGATCTGGAGCAGAGGGAGGTGGCGGCTCATGATTTGAAGGCACTGGAGTCCACTGTTGTTGTCGAGTGCTAAAGTCGGGTGTTGATGATGCAGACGAGGTGGCTAAGATCTAGGGTTGTTGAAGTCTGAAACGGGTTGAATCTCCGTGGAGTTGTCGGCGGCGGGTGACGTCAGTGGCAGTAGAGGCGGTGGCGGCCGGTGAAAAGATCGTGACGTCGTCGATGACGAAGACGAGAACGACTGGTGGCGTCAATGGCTGTCAGATTTGATGACGATGAGGGCGACGAGTGCTGTTGGTGGTAGCTGTCGACGTCTGGAGGAGAGATGAGTGGCAGTGAGATCACAGCGGCGAGATCGGTCGTGGTGCGGGCGGCAGTTGTAGATCTGGATGAAGACGGTGAGGTTACTATCGAGGTTGGCAGTGTGACGGCGGGCGACGACGTCGAGGGTGAGCAACGGGTGATTCGGCGGTGAAGTTGAAGCAATGGCAAGATCTGGAAGTAGGTTTGGTTGGTGGGTGGGGGAGAAGACGATGAACAATACCATTTTTTTATTTTTCTCCTTTTTTGTTTTTTCAAAACTAAAAAATCAATGAAAGAAGGCGGAGAAAACACATCTAATGTTTTGGAAAATTTGGTGAAAAAAGGCAGGAATTTTTAATACTAAAATTAATGCAGAACGGAAGTGAGAATAAAACTAGAATTGATAATTGTGGGATAAAGATTAATTCAATGCTTCTCACTCAGGTGATCACTCACCCATTTCATGTATCACCTTTTGCAATTCAACATAAAAAAAAGATTTAAGTTGTAAAATTAATTCGCATGCTAAACAAGAATTTTCATAAATTAATATCTTATAAGTTGATTATTCTAATATCAGTCTTGATCTTATATAGACCTACATCACTTAGACATCTCTGACCGCAATCATTGTGAGACTAAATAAAAACAACTAAAATAACACAACTAATAAAAAGCAACTAAGATATCAACTACTGTATTAAAACGATTTGATTGCATCATAACATCATAGTTGCATCTCTTTTGAAAATGAGAAACGAAACAACGTGGTTTGCTTACTATCATCTTGGAGAGCAATGGGTAGGGAGTCCAGTGATGAAGTTTGTGTTAGGTTCCAGTCTTCCTTCAAACGTGACTAGCAGTAAAATTTACAGCTGCAACGGCTGCCGCGGCATTCCCTCCATTGTAGCCCTTGTCGATGCATGCCTGAGCGCAGCGACCGCTGATGATACATGTTCTGCCAAAACTCACGATCGGGAAGAAGCACTCCCTTGTTCTGGCCGCCACGGCCGCCACCTGATCAGGCGCGATGAGGAACAAACCAGTAGAAGCGACCACTCCGTTGCCTTCTTGAACTCCATGGTAAATTGGAACACTTTGAGCGAAGTCGAGCTCGAAATCAAGAAGCCAGGCTTTATGCTTGTCTTTGTACCTTGTCTGTACAATAGTGGATGATTGTGATTAAAACAACAAAATTAAATTAAGAAGCCGGCGATAGAGCGCTTACTGTTAAGGTTGTTTTCTTCCTTTCTGAAGTTGCGATAAGCTTTACTGCTAAAAGTTATGGAATAAAGCTGGATACAAAAATCACTTGAATTTCGTTCCATTTGGTTCTATGTATTGGAGCTTATACCTGCGGCAATTTTATTTGGGTGGATGGGGTGAAGAAGATCACTTGTTATTTTAGCTGATTCAGGTATCTGGCAATTTATTTTTCAGTGACATACAACAGGCTTCTTATTTGCGTGCAGTGAAGCGACCTGAGGCTAAAGTTTGTGAGGTTGATCCCTCAAACATTACCGTAGAGAGTAGAGTGCGGATATCCGCACCCAACAAGTTAATTAGGGGGAAAATAAAAACTGTTGCACACCGCTTACCCTCGTGAAACTGTCCAAATGTCCCTCCTTCCTCCTCCTCCTCCTTTTTCTACGGCGAGACGGCATTCGCCTAGCCTCGGCGGGCCTCCCCTCTTCCCCCTCCCCGCCGACCTCCCCACCTGCGTCCCACTCCCCTAGCGTGCCTCCCGTCCCCCATCCCTTCGCCCAATCTATTGTTCGGCTAGACATGTTGTGTTCAGCCAGACATCTATTGTTCGGCCACATCCGGCTGAACAAGGAGAGGTCGGAGGGTCAGCGGGGCGGGGAAGAGGGCAGGTTGGGAGCGGCGGAGGGGGACGAGGGCGAGTACTGTGGGGAATGGGCCAAGTCCGGCGCGCGGGGGTGGGGTAGAAAGAGGGGAAATTTGGATATTTTTAAAATATTAGGGGGTAATTATATCAAACTGGGTGGGTGCCTTAATCAAAAGGCTGGATGCCTATATCCACACTTATAGAGTAGACAGCTCATAAGCCAAAAAGAACTGCGATAGAATAATCTAATTGCATGATATTGTGATTGTTGGTATCTAATGGGAGTATTCCAGAGCCTGATAACGGTTGCCTGCTGAAAATGTCATGCAAAAAAAAAAGATTGAAAGACTGTATGGGAGACGAGGAGCTACCGCCCTCCGCGCGTCATGGTCCCAGGAGAGGATGTCGAGGAGGGCGGCAGTGACGGCGAGAGAAGGAATCCGAGAGTCGGGTGGTTCATGGCAGGGTCGGGTGGGTTTTCCGACCCGAACCCGTTTTGACGGGTGGGTTTCCCCGCCCTGAAAAGCCCGCTGGGATCACAAGGCTGTGGGTTCGGACGAGTTTCAAGCGGGTCTGACGGGTTTCGGGTGCGGGTCAGGTTGGGGCGGGTTTTAGAATTTATTAACCTGCTCTCCCAGAGCATTTGTCATTTTTCTTTTCTTTTATGAAATTCTAAATCAATCAAATATTAATTTTTTTTTCATTTCACACACAACTACGCATCCAAAAAAAAACATATCAATTTCCTTAACTATTTGTTAGTTCACAAATTCCTAGGCCTGTTTAAGGGTGGAAGTGAGGAAGTGAGGAATTGAGGAAGTGGTAATAATTCCTTTTGGAACTTGATAATTGGTTAATAAGTTTTCCGGTGTTTGGATGTTGTTGGGAAGTATAGTTTGGAAAATGTTTTGTCTTTTCCGGTGTTTGGATGGTAATGTGAAAGTGGAATTGGAAAAGTTGACCACAAAGTTGACCATAAAATAATATTAAAATAAAATTAATTATGAAAAATAAAAAATAGACTGTAATTAGAATGCAAGTGAGATTTACATGATCAAAAAATTAACTGTTTTGTGCTATAACTTATTACAAATGAGATTTACATGACCACAAAATTAACTGTAGCACTCTGGAAGTAAGGAAATGGTTGTGTAGAAGAGAGAAGAAAAAAAGAAAAAGGGTTTTCTTATTTTCCTTTTCCGGCGTTTGGATGGATGTGGAAGTGAGCAATTATACTTCCCTACTTCCTTACTTCCGCCCACTTCCTTGCAACCAAACAGCCCAATATATTCAAACTGTAAAAACAATAAAAATTTCTTAACAAATTATTTCTTTCAGATATGCAAGTTGAGAAAAATCCATGTACAGGTTAACATTTGCAGATTTTACAACCTCGCAGTTTCCTATCAAGGTCAGAGGCACAAGTTAATATTTTCAAAATATAATTACAAAATCACAGGAAGGTGCTGAAGGATTCCAACTATTGACGATGGAGGCGAATCTTCAAAAATGTTGCTCCGTTAGTGTGTGGTGAAGATTTTTCAATGCGATTAATCAAATGGTCAATCTCGCATCACAAATGAAATAGGGGGTTCTGAATTGGAAGTGGAAGTTTAGCTTTCAACACAGTAAAAAGGCAGAGACGAGATTTTTATGTGAAAACCCAATTTCAAAAAAATCACAGGGAATAGAGATATATAATTCACTATATTTTGAGAGATTACAGTAAATCTAGTGGAGAATTGTGGTGTTTACGATTTCTTTGATCTCTGCCGGCTTGTCCCCCTTATTTCTCGTGGATCTCTAGGTGTATAAGTACTCTATAGGGGGCGTAATTGAAGACACTGATTTCTCAGAGGTGTTAACTGTTCGAATTGCTTGTTGGGGTCTTTAATAACTGCTCAGATTGTTGTGTTTTATTATTGGGATTGGCAAGCCGAGATATCCGCCACTATCCATATCTACCCCCACTGAAATAGGAAATTATTTAATACGTGGAGATATAATGACAAAAAGAAAGGGCCAGAGGTCCTCTCTTCGAGGTTGAATATGGATTCAGGATAAGGCCCGAGGCCCTGTCTCCTCGGGATTGGGTATGATGTCAGGGCAATGCCCGAGATCCTCTCCTCGGATTGAATGTGATGCAATTATGTTTCGAGTTCGTCGTCCACTTATGACATTCCTGGTGTGGAGGGGACAAGTGTCGCGATCTTAGGAAGCAGTCAAATTTTGACCACTACAGATATCCCCCGCTCTTGCTATTGCCGGAGTCGTGGGAGGGGAATCGGAAGAATGATGTTGGTGGATGCCTTTAAGTGGTCTGAACTATTCTGAATTGCTAAAGTTTAGGATCTGGCTCATCAATATGTCTCTTCTTAGGGATGTGACTGGTCGTAGAACATCTGTATTGTTAATTAATGCATATCTTCAGGATTTGATCTGGGGACAGCTGCCCTCCAAACTTGCGCCTTTTCAAATTCCTCTGTTATGATGGATGAGATCGTGCGGCAATGACGCTTGATATCTTGAAGATTTGGCATATCGAAAATCTCAGATCGTGGACCGATTTCTTAAGGATAAGAAATTTGAAAGGAAGGCGGTCTGACTTCTTCTCCATTAATAAATAGGGCAGATCCTCAAGAGAAAACCTACTCATCTTCTGAAAACTTCTTGCTTTCAAAATTCTTGTTCTGGTGGGTCGTGATGTCTTTCTTCTTCTTCGTCTAGTAGAGGAAAGAAAGAGAGAGGATGAAGGTGGTTGTTGTGATCTTGACATTCAGGAGTCCACTTGTCGAGAAATGCCAGTCTTTGCCATGGGCTCGTCAAGAAACATCATTTTTTGTGACGAGGCTCGACTATCAAGATCGCTAGGCAGGGTCTTGCTTTGGCCTGGCGTGTTCGTCTGATCTCCGATCAGATCGGTCCAGTTTGGAGTTGGGGCTCAGAGCTTCTCTTTCCTGACAACGTGTAGGAGGCAAGAATAGGGGCTGAGCAAGACATGTTTGATGATGGTTCCGATCCTGTCGCCATGGCATGTGTCTGCCGTCTTTACTCCTACCGAATGTTGTTGCATTGTCCGCGGAAGTTCTTCCTTGCGGCAAGCAAATGGGGACAAGCATAGGGATATTCCACAGGATCAGCAGAGTCGCCCCTCCTCCTCAGCTCCGACTTCATCCTCAAAGCGAAAAGTTTTGCGGTGACATCATCATTGTCTTGCAGGCTTTATTCTACAGCTTGAGGCATGATCTTTAGTACCCGGCACCCTCCTGGGAGTTCTCAGTATCACCAGCTTCTCGGAATGGTAGATTGTGTTGGCCCAAAGGCATTCCACTCTAGTTTTGATGATGACTCATTCATGTAGTTATGTTTACTAATAATCTTGTGATTCTAAGTTTCAGATCATTAGCAAGATATTAGTTGGTGATTAGCTTCAACAAGGTGTTTAGAAGCTTTTCATGATGATTCCAGGGCCAAAGCTTCAAGATCACACATTGCCTAGCCCATGGATGGAGTTTTGGAGCAAGTCTTCTTGATGACTCAAAGACTTAGGTATCCATAGTTTAGTTTAGTGTGTTTTAGATCCATTTGTAAAGCTTAGTATAGTTGATATGCTCAAGTTCACAATACACACACATAAATTCAATATGTTTGGTTTTTGATTGAATCGGTTTTGGATTTCAAGGCTTGACACCCTTCTATAGTTATTATCATAACTTTTTATTTTTATATTCAAATAACATGATTTAATTGCATTTCAAAGATAACTTTCAGATCTAAATTTCTTATTTAATAACCATTTTCTGATTCTAATTTTAAAGTTGTCAAATATTTGGTTGAAATCTGTTCTTGTTCTGAAAACAGTTTACAGTTTCTGTTTTGACACCTTTTAGTATTTTATTGATAACTTTCAATTCTGAAATGATATTGATTTGATTTAAGTTGAATTAGAAAGAAGACTTCAATATCTACAACTTCATCCTATATACTTATTCCCAAATTCGAACGTTTTAGACCTCAAAAATGTGTTCCAATCTGACCTATTTTGCTGCCTGCCAGGTTGGGCCGGTCGACTGGGACAGTCGACTGGGCCAAGCCCAGTCGACCGGCTAGTCGACCGGACGTGCACAAAACCGTGCACGTCGGCTGTTTTTGTAGACGGTCGACCGTGCGGTCGACCGA
The DNA here is from genome assembly GCA_038442645.1 of Agave tequilana. NCBI lineage: Eukaryota > Viridiplantae > Streptophyta > Magnoliopsida > Asparagales > Asparagaceae > Agave > Agave tequilana. The sequence continues at coordinate 9,922 of JAVJIF010017603.1, forward strand.
CTGAGAGCAGATTGCTCTCGGGTTGTTCGGGTCGACCGATCAGTCGACCGGCAGCTGTCAACGGCTATTTTTTGACCGTTGGACGGTCGACCGGCCAGTCGACCGCCAGCCTGTCAGGCTGCCACATCAGCCTAACGGCTATATTTTTCTAGGGGCTATAAATACCCCATTTGAAAGAGTTTTTGGACAAGATTTTTTGGGCTGTTTTTCTTACATTCTCTGAAGTTAAAAGAAGTTTTTAAAAGAGTTTTAAGTGCCATAAAGATTCATTCTTTTGTTTCAAAGTGTTTTGTCATTTTCAAAGAAAATAAGTTTTTGGAATTAATTTATTGTTCTTCATTTCTATATCAATTTGGTATTTTCCCAAGAGTTTTTCTTTGATCAAAACACTTGTTTTCCACACTTGAGCTATCACCTATCCTACTCTATTAGGATCTACTGTTTGTGGAAAAAGGAAAGGAGTTTTTTGTGGTTGAGATAGACCACATATTGTAAACCCTTGATTTCTTGTGGTGCTCCCTCTTTGGTAGAGGTTGAGTTGGTTGTATTGGGTTGGTATTTGCTCCCTCTTTGGTAGAGGTGGAGATTGGTGTTTACTCCCTCTTGGTGAGGTGGAGTTGGAGATTGGTTTGTAACCCTCTTCGGTAGAGGTGTTGGTGGTTGATTGTTTGGCTAAGGCCTTATCCCTCTTTGTGAGGTGGATTGAGTTTGTATTGGCTACGGGCCTACCCCTCGGTTGTGAGGTGGTTGTTTGAGCGAGGAGTTTGGTACTCCTAGAGTTGTAACAAATCCTCCTTGTTGGAGGTTCCCTTGGTGGGAGATAGTGGATTAGAAATCCTTCACGGTGGTGAAGGCGGGGATGTAGAGCTAGGGGCTCGAACCTCGAAACATATCTTGGTCTTTGCGATTGATCCATTGTCACTCAACTCTCTCTCTCTCTCTTTCATTTGTGCATAGCATCATTCTTATTGTCATATCATACATACTTGTGTTGCCTTGCATAATTCATTTTGTTATATCTTGTATATGTTGGCCCAAGGTTACAATCAACCCATGTTTAGTGTATTTTGATGATTACAAAACATATTAGTTATTGGTACTAATATAAATTGTTGTTTAAGTGTGTTTCAGGTTTATATATTAAAGAGATGAATTCTTCCCTAAAGGAAGGTGTATTGGACTCAAGACAAGTCAAATTGGGCTCAAATTGCAATATTGAAGATCAAGAGAAGATAGCTCAAGTTGAAGTCTTGAAGACCATTGTAGTTTGTAAGTTTAGTTTTGTAAAGATAGAATATGTGAAATTTGGCTCTAGGATTTGCACACACATTTGTTTTATATGTTTCTATGTTTTCAAAATATTTATTTCTAGGTTTATGCCTTAGTTTATACATACATGTACCCAAAGCTTTACATCTTCAAAAACTTGTTTAAATACATGTATATAAACTATTTTCAGCATAAAACTTAGCTTCAGATTTTTAAAGATTTTATACAAAATTTTCTATCTTAAAATCTGCCCAGAAAAACAGTTTTCCAGGCAGACCGGTCGACCGGCCCAGTCGACCGGCTGCTGTGTCCAGACATGCACAGGCTGTGCATGTCTGTCGGTCGACCGACCTACATATCGGTCGACCGGTAAATAGATGTTTGCTCTCTGTATCTTTCCGGTCGACTGGGTCGGTCGACCGGTAGAAGGAAACTGTGTTTCCTTTCTTGCGATCGGTCGACTGGCAGTCGACCGGAGCCATAACGGCTCTTTTGCCAGCAGGGTCCCGGTCGACCGGCAGTCGACCGGTAGGCCTGCAACACCTCCAACGGCTCTTTCCTCTTTGGGCTGTTCTGAAAAACTGTTTTATTTTCTGTTTTAACAGACTTTTTAGAGGGTTGTTGGGGTGCTTTTGCAGGTGATATTAGCTGGAAAAATCAGAGTTTTTAACCTATTCTCTCCCTATAAATAGTGGGAAATAGGCCTTAGTTATTTACCAAGAAAAATACAAGTTTTCATAGTTTTCAAGAGAAAGAGAAAAATAGTTTAAAGCTTTCATTTCCATTCTTTCAAAATTGGTTTTTCAGTTGTTGTTTGATCTCTAATATCACTCTACAACTGAAGCTTTTCTCACCACACTTCATAGAGCCAAAAATTTCATATTCTTTCTATAGGTGAAGTTGTAAAAGTGTGAGAGTGTTTGTAAAAGAGAAAGAGTGTTGTGGTCTAGTTGAGATCACAAATTTGTAATCCTTTGTTCTTGTGGAGACAAGTTCCTAAGGGGAATTTCTTTGTAAGGTGAAGCTACGGGCTTGAGGTCTTTGGAGGCCTAACTTGTACGGGATCCTAAGGGGATAGTGGAAACCCTTCACGGAGGTGAAGGCGGGGACTAGAGCTACGGGCTCGAACCTCGAAACAAATCACTTTGTTTGCGATTGCTTTTGTGTCATCTTGCCTAATTCTCTTTTGCTTTACTTGCTTTCAATTTATTTGAGAACTAACATTTTATTTGTGCAATCCTTACTTGTTTACTTTTCTTGCTATATTACTTGTGTACATTTCATCATCGCATTTCATACTTGGAATTGTTCGATCACACCTCAATACAACACGGTTGCATTGCGCACCTCTAACCCATTTAAGGGGAATTGGGAGGAAGGAGTTCAGAACCTCGCAAGGGGTATTCGGCTCTTAGTCGTGTTTTGAGAGATCGTTGCATCACTCACTTAAGTAAAATTTAAAAAGAGCATTAGATTAGCAATTACACCTATTCACCCCCCCTCTAGGTGTATTTCAATTGGTATCAGAGCTTGGACTCTAGGATTTGGCTTAACAACCTTAGAGAGATCCTCATATTGCTAATCATTTCATTCATTTCCACATAGTAAACATGGCCGATGGTATTAAGACACCCCCTAAGTTTGATGGACTTAACTTTCCTATATGGAAGGTTAAGATGACTGTTTTCTTACAATCTCTAGGTAGCCGAGTTGCAAAGGCCGTGACTAAACAATTTAGTGCCCCCGATGGTGATGAATCTACTTGGTCCGAAATTGAGACCAAGGAGTTTGATGCCAATGCTAGGGCTCATTATGCACTCCTACAAGCCCTCAATGATGATGACATAGCTAGAGTCATCCATTGCAAATCCGCCTATGAGATTTGGACCCATTTGCTAGTAACACATGAGGGGACATCACAAGTGAAGAGGGCCAAGATAGACCTTCTTCGGTCCCAATATGAAAATTTTTGCATGCAAGAGAATGAAACCATAGATGATATGGTTACTAAGTTTACAAAGATTACTAATGGTCTTGCTTCTCTAGGTGAAGAAATCAACAATGATCAAAGGGTGAGAAAGATCATCCGGGCTCTTCCTCCATCATGGGAAGTGAAAGCTACAACATTGAAGGAACTCAATGATAAAGATGAGATTGAGCTCATTGGACTCATTGGGAACTTGAAGACCCATGAAATGGAGAGAAAGGCAAGGGAGGACATGGCACCTACCAAAAAGAAGACCATTGCCTTCAAAAGTCATGCTACTTACTCCGACGAAGATGATGAAGAAGAAGATGACGAGGAGCTCTCACTTCTAGTCAAAAACGTCCGGAGGATGTACAACAAGGCAAAGTTCCAAGGACGGAGGAGATGGCAAGGAGGCAAGGAAGAAAGGAAGATCATTTGCTTTAATTGCCAAAAGCCGGGACACATAGTAGCGGAGTGTCCGGACCAAGTGAAGCCATCTTCATCCAAGAAGCCATACAAGAAGAAGGCTATGAAAGCAACATGGGATGACGAAAGTGAATCCGAGGAGGAGATCGACACCGCCAATATGTGCTTCATGGCAAATGAGAGCACAAGCAAGGTAACCCCCTCAACTCTTCTTGATGATGATTTATCCATGGATGAGCTAGGAGAAGCATTTGTAGAACTTTCTCAAAATTATGACTTCATGAAGAAAAAGTACTTGAAAATGAAAAAGGATAATGAATCTTTGAATATTCAAGTGTTAAATCTTTCTAAAGAAAATAATGACTTGCATTCTTCTTTAGTTTCCACTAAAAATGATTTTGAAAAATATAAGATTGCGTGTAAAGGAAAGACCCCATTTGTAGACTCTAATGAGATTGCCATGCTTAAGGAAAGATTAGACTCATTAGATGTTGTTTTGAAAAAGTGTAGTGAATTTGATAAGAAGAAGATGGAGAATATGTTTCCTAAGAAACAAGCTCCTAAGAAAAATATTCATCATGCTCATGCTCATGCTCATGTACATGCTACACAACCTATGCATCATGGTAAACCCCCAAAGCATGCTCACACTTCACACACACACCATGCATTCATGTATAGAAAAGTGTACTCATGTTCACATTGTGGACGGAAAGGACACTTAGCTAATTTTTGTTATGATAGACTAAGTGCATCACATCATAATGTTTGGTTCGTAACACTAACTTTCAAGGACCCAAGAAAGTTTGGGTACCAAAATCAACTATTATTTTAAATGATGTAGGTACTTTCCAAAGCCCAACGACGTAGAGGTTTGTGGTATCTTGATAGCGGTTGCTCAAGGCACATGACTTGGGACATCAACAACTTTGCAACCCTATCAAGATATCATGAAGGTGGCACCGTCACCTTCGGAGATGACGCCAAGGGTAAAATCATCGGTATTGGTAATGTAAAACTTGGCACCTCTCCTTTAATTGAAAATGTAGTTTTAGTTGATGGCCTCAAGCATAATCTCTTGAGTGTTAGTCAACTTTGTGATAAAGGTTTTGATGTTGTTTTTGATAATGTTTCTTGTAAAGTGATTGATAGAACTTCTAATGTTTGTGTATTTTTCCGGTTTTCGTGAAAGCAATGTTTATATGATTGATATGTTAAATATGTCTTGTAATATAACATGTTTAAAAGCCCTCGATGACGACTCTTGGTTGTGGCATAGGAGATTAGGTCACGTTTCATTTGACCATATTTCTAGGCTTAACTCTAAGGAAATGGTGAAGGGTATTCCTTCATTGAACTTTGAAAAGGACCGAGTTTGTGACGCATGTCAATTTGGGAAACAAACTAAGTCCTCATTCAAATCAATTAAGGATATCATGTCATCACGTCCATTAGAGCTAATCCACATGGATTTATTTGGCCCAACTCAAACCAAAAGTTTAAGTGGGAGTAGATTTGCTTATGTTTTAGTAGATGATTTTTCGCGTTTTACTTGGGTTTATTTTCTTGAACATAAAAGTCAAACCTTTTCACATTTTCAAGCCTTTAAGAAAAGAGTTGAAAAGGAAAATGGCTCCTCAATAATTAAAATAAGAAGTGATAGAGGAGGTGAGTTCATTAACCTTCCCTTTACCACTTTTTGTGAGGAACATGGAATAAAACATGAACTTTCTTGTCCCAGAACTCCACAACAAAATGGAGTAGTTGAGCGGAAAAATCGTACTTTACAAGAGATGGCTAGGACAATGTTAAATGAATATGGTCTACCACATTATTTGTGGGCCGAGGCCGTTCATACTTCATGTTACATTGCAAATCGTGTTTTCCTATGTAAAAATACTACTAAGACTTCTTATGAGATGTATTTTTCTAGAAAACCCAATGTTTCTTATTTCAAAGTGTTTGGTTGCAAATGTTTTGTTTTAAATACAAATATTAATTTGGGAAAATTTGATGCAAAAGCATATGAGGCTATTTTTGTAGGTTACTCAAATACTAGTAAGGCTTATAGAGTCTTCAATAGGTCAACTTTGACTATTGAGGAATCTATTCATATTAAATTTGAGGAATCTAACAAGTTTGTTAAGAATTGTGTAGAAATTGATGCTTTAGATGAAGGCTTGGAGAAAGTGACCTTGGAGGATGCTTCTACCATGGGAGACAAGCCAAAGGATGGTGATGGAAGTGAAGCCAAAGTGGAAGAGGCTCAAGGAAATGAACATCGAGCAAATGAAGAGGAGCCCTCTCAACCACTACCAAAGGATTGGAGATTCAATCCTCATCATCCCAAGGACCTCGTCATAGGTGAAGTATCAAAAGGGGTAACCACTCGCTCTAAGATTCAAGATTTTTGTGGTAATTTTGCTTTTATTTCACACATAGAACCTAAAAATGTCCTCGAGGCCGAGGCCGATTCATATTGGTTGCTTGCAATGCAAGAGGAGCTCAATCAATTTGAGCGCAATCAAGTTTGGCACCTTGTTCCTAGGCCCAAGATAGACCAACTATTGGCACTAAATGGATCTTTAAGAACAAGTTGGATGAATCGGGTAATGTAGTTAGAAACAAGGCTAGGTTAGTTGCCCAAGGTTACACTCAAATCGAAGGAATCGATTTTGAAGAAACCTTTGCACCCGTAGCACGGCTCGAAGCCATACGGATGACCTTAGCATATGCCTCATTTAAAGATTTTAAGTTATTTCAAATGGATGTAAAGAGTGCTTTTCTTAATGGTTATATTGATGAGGAGGTGTATGTTGAACAACCCCCCGGGTTTGTTGATCCTACACACCCTAATTATGTTTATAAATTAGATAAAGCACTATATGGTTTAAAACAAGCCCCTAGGGCTTGGTATGAAAGATTGTCTTCATTTTTGATTTCAAATGATTTTAAGAAAGGAAAAGTTGATAAAACATTATTTACCAAACATATAGATCAAGATATCCTCATAGTTCAAATTTATGTTGATGACATTATTTTTGGATCTACTAATGTTTCACTTTGCAAGAATTTTGAATCATGCATGAAAAAGGAATTCGAGATGTCTATGATGGGAGAGCTCAACTTCTTCCTTGGACTTCAAATCAAGCAACGTAGTGATGGGACATTCATCAACCAAGCCAAGTACACCAAAGAACTCATCAAGAGGTTCGGGCTTGAAGGATCCAAAGTAGCAAAGACTCCCATGGCAACCACTACGAAACTTGACAAGGACGAACAAGGTAAGGAAGTAGACATCAAATTATTTCGTAGCATGATTGGTAGTTTACTCTATCTTACGGCTAGTAGGCCGGATATAATGTTTTCCGTATGTTTATGTGCACGTTTTCAATCATGTCCTAAGGAATCACACTTAATAGCGGTAAAACGCATAATTAGGTATCTTAAGGGCACAATTGATTTAGGTTTGTGGTATCCGAAAACTAACCAATTTACCATGACTAGTTATTCGGATGCCGACTATGCCGGTTGTAGGGTAGATAGGAAGAGCACAAGTGGCACTTGCCAATTCTTGGGCAATTGTCTTGTGTCTTGGTCTTCCAAAAAGCAAAATAGTGTAGCCCTTTCAACCGCCGAGGCGGAGTATGTAGCAGCCGGAGCTTGTTGTGCACAAGTACTTTGGATGAAACATACTCTTCTCGATTTTGATTTACATTTTGATCATGTTAAGATTTATTGTGATAATACTAGTGCTATTCACATGACCAAAAATGCTAATCAACATAGTAAAACCAAACATATAGACATTAGATATCATTTTCTTAGAGATCACTTTGAAAAAGGTGACATAGATATTGATTTTGTTTCCACAGATTTTCAACTTGCAGATATTTTCACAAAACCTTTAGATTATGCAAGATTTTCATTTATTTGTGGTGAATTGAATGTATGTAAGATTGATACTTAAAATATCTTAGTTTGTTTTCTTTTGGTTTCTAATATGTTTGTTTTGTTTTGTCTTAAATTTTTTTTAACCCTTTTTGATGTATGACAAAAAGGGGGAGAAATATAAATATATATTAGTTTTGGGAGAAAATATATGGAGAAAAAATATGTTGTTTGTTTTAAATTTTGTTATTCCTTATGGTAGTTTTTTTTTTGGTGATGATATTTTCAATGCTTTATGTATGTTTACATAATGTTCATATTCATGGTAAATACATAGCATTGTTTAAGGGGGAGCTTTCCAAGCTCTTTCTTCTTTTATTTGTTTAATAACTCATATGTTTTGTCATCATCAAAAAGGGGGAGATTGTTGGCCCAAGGTTACAATCAACCCATGTTTAGTGTATTTTGATGATTACAAAACATATTAGTTATTGGTACTAATATAAATTGTTGTTTAAGTGTGTTTCAGGTTTATATATTAAAGAGATGAATTCTTCCCTAAAGGAAGGTGTATTGGACTCAAGACAAGTCAAATTGGGCTCAAATTGCAATATTGAAGATCAAGAGAAGATAGCTCAAGTTGAAGTCTTGAAGACCATTGTAGTTTGTAAGTTTAGTTTTGTAAAGATAGAATATGTGAAATTTGGCTCTAGGATTTGCACACACATTTGTTTTATATGTTTCTATGTTTTCAAAATATTTATTTCTAGGTTTATGCCTTAGTTTATACATACATGTACCCAAAGCTTTACATCTTCAAAAACTTGTTTAAATACATGTATATAAACTATTTTCAGCATAAAACTTAGCTTCAGATTTTTAAAGATTTTATACAAAATTTTCTATCTTAAAATCTGCCCAGAAAAACAGTTTTCCAGGCAGACCGGTCGACCGGCCCAGTCGACCGGCTGCTGTGTCCAGACATGCACAGGCTGTGCATGTCTGTCGGTCGACCGACCTACATATCGGTCGACCGGTAAATAGATGTTTGCTCTCTGTATCTTTCCGGTCGACTGGGTCGGTCGACCGGTAGAAGGAAACTGTGTTTCCTTTCTTGCGATCGGTCGACTGGCAGTCGACCGGAGCCATAACGGCTCTTTTGCCAGCAGGGTCCCGGTCGACCGGCAGTCGACCGGTAGGCCTGCAACACCTCCAACGGCTCTTTCCTCTTTGGGCTGTTCTGAAAAACTGTTTTATTTTCTGTTTTAACAGACTTTTTAGAGGGTTGTTGGGGTGCTTTTGCAGGTGATATTAGCTGGAAAAATCAGAGTTTTTAACCTATTCTCTCCCTATAAATAGTGGGAAATAGGCCTTAGTTATTTACCAAGAAAAATACAAGTTTTCATAGTTTTCAAGAGAAAGAGAAAAATAGTTTAAAGCTTTCATTTCCATTCTTTCAAAATTGGTTTTTCAGTTGTTGTTTGATCTCTAATATCACTCTACAACTGAAGCTTTTCTCACCACACTTCATAGAGCCAAAAATTTCATATTCTTTCTATAGGTGAAGTTGTAAAAGTGTGAGAGTGTTTGTAAAAGAGAAAGAGTGTTGTGGTCTAGTTGAGATCACAAATTTGTAATCCTTTGTTCTTGTGGAGACAAGTTCCTAAGGGGAATTTCTTTGTAAGGTGAAGCTACGGGCTTGAGGTCTTTGGAGGCCTAACTTGTACGGGATCCTAAGGGGATAGTGGAAACCCTTCACGGAGGTGAAGGCGGGGACTAGAGCTACGGGCTCGAACCTCGAAACAAATCACTTTGTTTGCGATTGCTTTTGTGTCATCTTGCCTAATTCTCTTTTGCTTTACTTGCTTTCAATTTATTTGAGAACTAACATTTTATTTGTGCAATCCTTACTTGTTTACTTTTCTTGCTATATTACTTGTGTACATTTCATCATCGCATTTCATACTTGGAATTGTTCGATCACACCTCAATACAACACGGTTGCATTGCGCACCTCTAACCCATTTAAGGGGAATTGGGAGGAAGGAGTTCAGAACCTCGCAAGGGGTATTCGGCTCTTAGTCGTGTTTTGAGAGATCGTTGCATCACTCACTTAAGTAAAATTTAAAAAGAGCATTAGATTAGCAATTACACCTATTCACCCCCCCTCTAGGTGTATTTCAATTGGTATCAGAGCTTGGACTCTAGGATTTGGCTTAACAACCTTAGAGAGATCCTCATATTGCTAATCATTTCATTCATTTCCACATAGTAAACATGGCCGATGGTATTAAGACACCCCCTAAGTTTGATGGACTTAACTTTCCTATATGGAAGGTTAAGATGACTGTTTTCTTACAATCTCTAGGTAGCCGAGTTGCAAAGGCCGTGACTAAACAATTTAGTGCCCCCGATGGTGATGAATCTACTTGGTCCGAAATTGAGACCAAGGAGTTTGATGCCAATGCTAGGGCTCATTATGCACTCCTACAAGCCCTCAATGATGATGACATAGCTAGAGTCATCCATTGCAAATCCGCCTATGAGATTTGGACCCATTTGCTAGTAACACATGAGGGGACATCACAAGTGAAGAGGGCCAAGATAGACCTTCTTCGGTCCCAATATGAAAATTTTTGCATGCAAGAGAATGAAACCATAGATGATATGGTTACTAAGTTTACAAAGATTACTAATGGTCTTGCTTCTCTAGGTGAAGAAATCAACAATGATCAAAGGGTGAGAAAGATCATCCGGGCTCTTCCTCCATCATGGGAAGTGAAAGCTACAACATTGAAGGAACTCAATGATAAAGATGAGATTGAGCTCATTGGACTCATTGGGAACTTGAAGACCCATGAAATGGAGAGAAAGGCAAGGGAGGACATGGCACCTACCAAAAAGAAGACCATTGCCTTCAAAAGTCATGCTACTTACTCCGACGAAGATGATGAAGAAGAAGATGACGAGGAGCTCTCACTTCTAGTCAAAAACGTCCGGAGGATGTACAACAAGGCAAAGTTCCAAGGACGGAGGAGATGGCAAGGAGGCAAGGAAGAAAGGAAGATCATTTGCTTTAATTGCCAAAAGCCGGGACACATAGTAGCGGAGTGTCCGGACCAAGTGAAGCCATCTTCATCCAAGAAGCCATACAAGAAGAAGGCTATGAAAGCAACATGGGATGACGAAAGTGAATCCGAGGAGGAGATCGACACCGCCAATATGTGCTTCATGGCAAATGAGAGCACAAGCAAGGTAACCCCCTCAACTCTTCTTGATGATGATTTATCCATGGATGAGCTAGGAGAAGCATTTGTAGAACTTTCTCAAAATTATGACTTCATGAAGAAAAAGTACTTGAAAATGAAAAAGGATAATGAATCTTTGAATATTCAAGTGTTAAATCTTTCTAAAGAAAATAATGACTTGCATTCTTCTTTAGTTTCCACTAAAAATGATTTTGAAAAATATAAGATTGCGTGTAAAGGAAAGACCCCATTTGTAGACTCTAATGAGATTGCCATGCTTAAGGAAAGATTAGACTCATTAGATGTTGTTTTGAAAAAGTGTAGTGAATTTGATAAGAAGAAGATGGAGAATATGTTTCCTAAGAAACAAGCTCCTAAGAAAAATATTCATCATGCTCATGCTCATGCTCATGTACATGCTACACAACCTATGCATCATGGTAAACCCCCAAAGCATGCTCACACTTCACACACACACCATGCATTCATGTATAGAAAAGTGTACTCATGTTCACATTGTGGACGGAAAGGACACTTAGCTAATTTTTGTTATGATAGACTAAGTGCATCACATCATAATGTTTGGGTTCGTAACACTAACTTTCAAGGACCCAAGAAAGTTTGGGTACCAAAATCAACTATTATTTTAAATGATGTAGGTACTTTCCAAAGCCCAACGACGTAGAGGTTTGTGGTATCTTGATAGCGGTTGCTCAAGGCACATGACTTGGGACATCAACAACTTTGCAACCCTATCAAGATATCATGAAGGTGGCACCGTCACCTTCGGAGATGACGCCAAGGGTAAAATCATCGGTATTGGTAATGTAAAACTTGGCACCTCTCCTTTAATTGAAAATGTAGTTTTAGTTGATGGCCTCAAGCATAATCTCTTGAGTGTTAGTCAACTTTGTGATAAAGGTTTTGATGTTGTTTTTGATAATGTTTCTTGTAAAGTGATTGATAGAACTTCTAATGTTTGTGTATTTTCCGGTTTTCGTGAAAGCAATGTTTATATGATTGATATGTTAAATATGTCTTGTAATATAACATGTTTAAAAGCCCTCGATGACGACTCTTGGTTGTGGCATAGGAGATTAGGTCACGTTTCATTTGACCATATTTCTAGGCTTAACTCTAAGGAAATGGTGAAGGGTATTCCTTCATTGAACTTTGAAAAGGACCGAGTTTGTGACGCATGTCAATTTGGGAAACAAACTAAGTCCTCATTCAAATCAATTAAGGATATCATGTCATCACGTCCATTAGAGCTAATCCACATGGATTTATTTGGCCCAACTCAAACCAAAAGTTTAAGTGGGAGTAGATTTGCTTATGTTTTAGTAGATGATTTTTCGCGTTTTACTTGGGTTTATTTTCTTGAACATAAAAGTCAAACCTTTTCACATTTTCAAGCCTTTAAGAAAAGAGTTGAAAAGGAAAATGGCTCCTCAATAATTAAAATAAGAAGTGATAGAGGAGGTGAGTTCATTAACCTTCCCTTTACCACTTTTTGTGAGGAACATGGAATAAAACATGAACTTTCTTGTCCCAGAACTCCACAACAAAATGGAGTAGTTGAGCGGAAAAATCGTACTTTACAAGAGATGGCTAGGACAATGTTAAATGAATATGGTCTACCACATTATTTGTGGGCCGAGGCCGTTCATACTTCATGTTACATTGCAAATCGTGTTTTCCTATGTAAAAATACTACTAAGACTTCTTATGAGATGTATTTTTCTAGAAAACCCAATGTTTCTTATTTCAAAGTGTTTGGTTGCAAATGTTTTGTTTTAAATACAAATATTAATTTGGGAAAATTTGATGCAAAAGCATATGAGGCTATTTTTGTAGGTTACTCAAATACTAGTAAGGCTTATAGAGTCTTCAATAGGTCAACTTTGACTATTGAGGAATCTATTCATATTAAATTTGAGGAATCTAACAAGTTTGTTAAGAATTGTGTAGAAATTGATGCTTTAGATGAAGGCTTGGAGAAAGTGACCTTGGAGGATGCTTCTACCATGGGAGACAAGCCAAAGGATGGTGATGGAAGTGAAGCCAAAGTGGAAGAGGCTCAAGGAAATGAACATCGAGCAAATGAAGAGGAGCCCTCTCAACCACTACCAAAGGATTGGAGATTCAATCCTCATCATCCCAAGGACCTCGTCATAGGTGAAGTATCAAAAGGGGTAACCACTCGCTCTAAGATTCAAGATTTTTGTGGTAATTTTGCTTTTATTTCACACATAGAACCTAAAAATGTCCTCGAGGCCGAGGCCGATTCATATTGGTTGCTTGCAATGCAAGAGGAGCTCAATCAATTTGAGCGCAATCAAGTTTGGCACCTTGTTCCTAGGCCCCAAGATAGACCAACTATTGGCACTAAATGGATCTTTAAGAACAAGTTGGATGAATCGGGTAATGTAGTTAGAAACAAGGCTAGGTTAGTTGCCCAAGGTTACACTCAAATCGAAGGAATCGATTTTGAAGAAACCTTTGCACCCGTAGCACGGCTCGAAGCCATACGGATGACCTTAGCATATGCCTCATTTAAAGATTTTAAGTTATTTCAAATGGATGTAAAGAGTGCTTTTCTTAATGGTTATATTGATGAGGAGGTGTATGTTGAACAACCCCCCGGTTTGTTGATCCTACACACCCTAATTATGTTTATAAATTAGATAAAGCACTATATGGTTTAAAACAAGCCCCTAGGGCTTGGTATGAAAGATTGTCTTCATTTTTGATTTCAAATGATTTTAAGAAAGGAAAAGTTGATAAAACATTATTTACCAAACATATAGATCAAGATATCCTCATAGTTCAAATTTATGTTGATGACATTATTTTTGGATCTACTAATGTTTCACTTTGCAAGAATTTTGAATCATGCATGAAAAAGGAATTCGAGATGTCTATGATGGGAGAGCTCAACTTCTTCCTTGGACTTCAAATCAAGCAACGTAGTGATGGGACATTCATCAACCAAGCCAAGTACACCAAAGAACTCATCAAGAGGTTCGGGCTTGAAGGATCCAAAGTAGCAAAGACTCCCATGGCAACCACTACGATGAGGGGATAATTCAATCAAGAAAACCCTAATAAATATGCCTAGACACATGTAGTCATATCCTTGTCGAGACCTGCATTAGAATGACCTGAAGTGGAAGTACAACCCAACGATATATTGGATACATTCTCTGGATAGGGGCTCCTACCTATGGTTATGATTCGGCATGTAACACCCCGAATTATTAAAATCCTGATTTAATATTATAATCAGTGATTAAAAAGATTATACAGAATTGCCGGAAGTGATGATTGAGTTAATTCTTGTTTAAAATTTGTTTTTTTTGTTTTAAATTTGCAGGGAGAAATCTAAGTGAATGAAATATGGATAATTGTAAATACATGTGTAAGTACATGTATGCCGATAATTGGATTTATCCCACATATATATTTATATACCAAATTACCTTGTTATGAATATGTAAATGGATGTATATATGTGTGTGTACATATTATAGTATAATATATTAGCGATTAGATTTTTTTTTTAATGTTGATTAATCATCACTATTAAATTATAATAATTATTTTATTTACCACTCATGCATGGGGGAAGTAAGATGTATGGTGGAGATGCAAGTTGAAATTTGTGTTGGATATGTGGCATGATGAGAAGAGAGAAAAGGATTTCTTTAGAATTTTTGAATCAAAACTTCAATATATGTATATATTTATGTATATATTTGTAAAAGGGGGGAGAACCATTAACCCATCTCTCTTCTTCATGACTTACCAAATCCCTCACTCTCTTCTCAAAACTCTCTAACCCAAGATCCAACCCTAAATTGAAACACAAATTCTTTGAGAAATTAAGATCAAAACCCTCAACAACTCTCAATCTCTTCCAATTTCTCTTTTCCCCCCCCTCTCTCTCCCCCCCTCCCTCCCCCCTTTTCTCTTTCACAGACCAGGGCGGCAAGAGATGGCGGCCGGCTAGGGGCGGCGGCAGGCGTGCGGCCGGCCATGGGTGCGGTCGGCCGGTGGAGCAAGGGGGTGAGGGAGTTCCCAATTTTTTTCTTTCTTTTATTGTAAATTGTTGATGGTATGTCCGTAGATCTCTCAGTATATTGATTGATCTCAAATGAAAATTGTGTAATTTTGTTGTGGTTATGATATTAGATTATCAGAAAGAGGAAAGGGAAAGTAAGGAGCCCCTTTGTCTATTTTGATTTTTTTCATATTTCCTTAACAAAAAACTGCATGACATAAATAATTTTATTCTGAATAGAGTAATTAAATAAGAGAATTATTAGTTATGATTCAAATTTGGTGAAGAGATTAAAGGAAATTGAGAATCACCCAAAATTTGAGGCATGTAGAAATGATGTGCAAATCTGTCCAGTTTTTGTAATCTATAAATTTAGAGGTAGTTTGTCTAGGTATAAGAGCAATAGGTATCATATTATATGTTGTTGGAAAGATAATCAAGTCTACTTTCCAACGGTTCATAGCATGTCCTTATTGGATACCTTTATCTTAAATTATGACTGAAACATTGCATGTTGGTCGAAATTGTCGTGCTGCAGAACTCATTCACAGCTGATGGGTTTCTGATATTTGGAGCAGTTTACTTAAATAAAATCTATCATGTAATATATTATTGAAAAGGTAGTAAAGTCTAGTTTCTAATAAATCTTTTCTTATTCTATTTCAATATGTAGAATAAAAGTTATTATAAAAAATGTCATTAGTTATCCAAAAAGACTGAGTCACGAAAGGTATTTAAGCAACAAGTTCCTGTCTAAGGACCACGTACCTAAAGAACTAACTGATACTAAACATAATTAATAAGGAATAGTCTTTTGATGAGATATGGATAGCTTGTATAAATCATTAGTTACTTGTAGTTTCTAGATAAGTTAGAAATTGATTCTTCTTGATGTAGAATAAAGAGGGGCCCTAGTGTGCACGCTTAAACTAGTTTTTATGTTATAAATTTTTAATATGTAGATGAGATGGGTTGAAGGTGAAAGAGGTTAGGTCGGACGTTTCAAAACTTGAGGAGGATAGGCAAGTTGATTGAGTTGACGAACCGATTGGTTTCGTCCCTGATATTGAGACATGTAAGTCATTGATCCTTGAAATTATTAGAAAAAATCTTTCACAGTGTTAATAATATTAGGGTTCTTTAGGGGTAGGAGTGATGCCTGCCACGTTGTAGCACCCCATACAGTAGGTCAACTTTTCGACGTCGATTTATATGAATGTTTTTACTATACTCACAATTTACTTTTCAATGAGAGAATAAAACTTTCTAATAACATACTGACTTAAATTGTTAAATTATTGGTATTTAAATTAAGCTATTTTTTACTATTGAATCGACTAGATTTATGAAATCTATTTGGATATTATCGATGAAAATAATTCATTCACCTTTTACCGATTCCAAGTTAGGGAAAGGTTAGAGCGTATAGATATTATATTCAGTTTATGTCATAGTCTCCTGTGTTGATCAGAAGGAGAAGGTTAATTATACAAAAGTTGTTGATCTCTTTCTGAGTTCAACTCCTTGAGTGCAAATGGTGTAAAATATATCCCACATATTGGTATAAGACTTCTTACTAGCATGTAATCCCTTGAATACAAACTAAGTGCATATTTTAAACCAAAAAATATAATCTCCGACCTACATATCTTGGTGTGATAATAAAGAGAAAACTTAAATGGAAGTATCTTATGGTGAGAAGCAAATTATTTGGTATAATAATTATCTATTGTTTTAATATTAACTGTAGTATGAATAAATTCAGTACTTACCATAATTTGATGAGACAAGTTACCATATACCAAAAATTGAACATAATCAATTATTGCAAATGAATTTCAGAAATTTATGAGATAAATAAGGTGATGATAAGTAAAACTATAACTAACCGTGAACCATGAAATTAAACTTTGTTAGGATGGTAACCAAAATCAGAAGTCCAAATGTGAATATTAATATTGAACCAACCATAATAACTGTTGCTAGACCAATATTGGATAATCAGTATCTCTTCTAGAGTAATATATATAAACTAAGAATATAGACTACTTTGAATAATGGATGTCGTGGATCTATGAAAATAAAGTAAACTAGAAAACCCAGTGATAGATTCACTACTAACTAATCCAAACTCGATCAACCCTAAATCTCTAATTTGTACGATATGAGTGTACGATCATAGGGCAACGAGTTAGTTTGTTCTCAAGTATGAATAATAAGTAGATATGAACATGGATTAGGTTACAATTATCAATTAATAGACCAATGGTCTAACCGATATATGTCGATTATGATTATTACCTAATTGCTATGGATATAGTTATTTGTATAGTTCATATACATACACAATTGTGATATATCATATAACCATATATAATAGGTAACTTGTTGATGATGGCTTGTTGATTGCTTTGCTTGATGACTAGTGAAGTATGTACTATCGTTTTCTAGTAATAATTCTTACTGAAATAAATGATGCGTGTAAGTGTGAATCTAGTGGACTATTATTAACTTCAAGGCATGC
Source organism: Agave tequilana (assembly GCA_038442645.1). NCBI lineage: Eukaryota > Viridiplantae > Streptophyta > Magnoliopsida > Asparagales > Asparagaceae > Agave > Agave tequilana. Next base: position 27,312 of record JAVJIF010017603.1, read on the forward strand.
TAAGACTCTAATCATGGATAAGTAGTGTAATCAATTCCATTCACCAAATATCCAATATGTGAATGAAGAATCATAACTAGTTAAAAGAACTAATCTTATAACCAAAGAACGAGTATCGAGAATATAACTGATGCGTCATTGAATGAATGAGAAATGTAAGTAGTATGTATGTTCGAATGCGTCCATGAACTTGTTAGTTACACGAACTTGATCATGTGTGTTTGAATGCGTGTATGTACTTGTTAGTTAAATGAAATTGATCATGTGTGACACATCAATCACATGATTGGGATTGGAAAAAGTATATCATAATATAATTGACACTGTATATGTTATCTGGATAGTTGATGTGTATGTAATGTTGTGTGTGCATATCGTGTTATTTTTATGCAATCGAAGAAAGGGCCAGCAGGAGCTGGTAAGTGTGAAGACGGGGTATTACATTGTGTGTTGTTAAACGAAGGAAGGGGCCAGCGGGAGCTAGTAGGTGTGAAGACGGGGTATGACATTGTGTGTTGTTAAATGGAGAAAAGGGCCAATGGGATCTGGTAGGTGTGAAGACGGGGTATGACATTGTAAGTTGTAATATGAAGGAAGGGACCAACGGGAGCCGGTGGGTGCGAAGATGGGGTGTGAGATGGATCGTATGTCATCGAGTAAAGATGTGTGAGATAGATCGTATGTCATAAAGTAAAGATATGCTTATTCAAAATGAATGTTGTATGCTTGTCCTTTATGTAGGACTGTGAAACTTTACTTTATTATTGAGATAATGCAATATTATATGATGTGTGAAAGAGTACGGGTTAATCCATGCAATACTTCTAGTGTGATATGATATACGATATATAAGTATATTTTGTGATATATGTATTATCTGGATTAATTTATTGTGATTAGTAATCATCGTTTAGTGCGTCTGGAATATGTACACATGAAATGAATCCGGTAATACACTAAGTCATTAAAGTAACGTATTCGATACAAATCATAGAACCTGCAAGTTACAGTACAGAGATTTAAGTTACAGAGTCATTGACCAAAGGAGTCAGGTCATTTTACAAACCATAGAGATAGTTGGGTTGACTGTTTATTTTGATATAATAATTTTTTTATTTAACTATATTCGCCTTGGCATTTAAAGAAAAACATGCTTCCTTTTATTTTGACATGTATATCATTCTCTTGATCTTTTTTTTTACTCTCATCACTTAGATGTTGAGCTCACCCCTCCATAAGTTATTATGTTTCAGGCTATGGTAAGGTGAAAGCTAAATTCAAGGTTTCAAGCGCTTCATTGAAAATTTTGTTATATAAAGAAGTTTTGGATTTATAATTTTGTGTATTTGTAATACTTCATGTTGTATATATTTACAATCTTATTGATGTTATTTATATTCTGAGTTATGATCTTGATGAGTTGTATTTATTAATAAATTGGTATTATGTTATGGAAGCTGAAAGGGGTACTCTCAAGCCCATATATTATGATTGTTGAGTTGTTACATATGGATAAGTAGGCGATGTCAAGTCAAGATATTATTATGATTGCGTTGGTAGTTATTGAGTATTGGATTATGTATTTGGATGGAGAATAAGTAGATTGGTGTTGGCTGAAATTATTTGTGATGAATATTGTATATCATGTTAGATTAGTATTTACAAAGGAGGTGCTGCCGTAATATTTAAATATTTGATGATAATTATGATAATCTGTTAGTTTAAAAGAGTGTTTATGATTATTGAGAATATTAGAAATTTGGGACCGTTACATGGCACCTCCAAGTGGGAGTAAACGCGACATCAGAGTTATCCTCCGGAGACATCCCACATCGGAGTTGTCTCTCGAGTGGGGGAAATCTCATCTCAGAGTGTGATTGTATGTATGTATTCATCTGCTCGTAGGTTCGAGGGGAGCCTGTAGGCTAATGTTTGTATTTCGAGTGGGAAAAATCCCATCAGCAGAGCACGAAAGGGGCTCTGAGAGGGGAAAGTTAGAGTGGTTTTGATGCTCGTGATGATGCCTCTTTTGGAAAACTCTTTCTATGTTGCTTTTCAAGTAAGCAACCTTCACATAATTGCTCCAGATGATCAATTGATGGGAGTCCTCTCAACATCTCATTTTGAGATATTAGCTTTAGGCCACCAAAATTAAGATGCCCGAATCTCAAGTGTCATAGCCATGAAGTATCTTTTAAGCAAACTTTTAAGCACTTCACCACATCATTTTGAATGTTCAATATAAACATTCTGTTGTTTGACATCTCCACTTTAGCAATTAATTGCTTCTCTGATCTTTTATTGACAGACTGTGATTTCGCATATGAATATCATAGCATTTCTCTAAGAGTTGCCCCAAACTTAATATATTATTCTTCATGTTCGGCACATAGTAAACATTAGAAATAAATTGATGATTTTCATTCTTCAGACGGATTAAGATTTTACCTCTCCCTTTCACTGGAATTTTGGAGGAGTCACTGAAAGTAACATGGCCGTTAACTGATTCATTAAGCTCCACGAACATGCTCTTTTGTCCGCACGTATAATTGCTAGCACCAGTATCAAGATACCAGGAGGTTGTATTCTCCTTATCTTCACTTTTGTAGGCTAATAAAACAATGGGCTCCACATCTTCATTAGCTCCTTTCACAAAATTGGCATCCTCCTTGACACGATTAGTAGCAGGATGTCTACAATTGGAAGCGAAATGACCATATTTCTTACAATTGAAACATTGAACTGATCTCCCGTATCTTGAACTGTTTAGAAAGCCTCTTCTTCCTCATCCTCTTGTTGGCTGAAATGACTGACTTCTTTCTTCATAGAATTTGTACTGTCTACTATAGACTGTCCAAAAATCACCAAGGACAAGTCATTAGATGCGAGCCTCACTTCAGCGTGAAGGTCGCATTTTGAACTGAAACGTGGACCTCGCGTCCCAAGAAGTATGGCAACTTCAGACGTAGGCCTGAGCAAGCCCGCATTCAACGCGAGTTTGAGTAACTCTGTGTCCCGACCAACGTGAGTTTGAGTAACTCCGCGTTCTAGGTCAAGTGTGAGTCTGAGCAACTTGGCGCTCCACTTCAAACGTGGGTCTGAGAAACCCTGTATCTCACTTCAAACGTAAGTATGAGCAACTCCGCGTTATGAGACGCCCATGTCTACAACAAGCAACGCGAGGTCCGCCTCTTGCGCGAGACCCGCATTTCTGTTGTAACTGACCCCATTACTGAGTCAATTAACTCCTCACGTAATGAGGAGTTATTTCCCATTATGGAGGGATTTTAGGGAATGATAATATCCCTATGACTACCTAAAAATAGCTTGAATCGCTATGAAGGAATGGTCTTTTTTTGGAATCCAGAGAACTCTTTTTGAATCAAGAGACTCTTCTTTTTGCATCCAAAGAGAGGACTTTTGGAGAAAAGGAGAAAATGAGTGAATAGTGGACTTTAAACACTTCGTGTGTTAAAAACAGAGTTTCTCTCTGATCAGTTTTCGAGAGCATCTAATGTGAAACTAGACGTTCGGCCCGGTCAACGAAGAACAAAAATTACTCTCCATCGTCACTCAAAGAACCCAACTTTAAACAAAGGGAGAATCGAGTCTTCTTCCCTCTTTTGTAATCGGAATCGTTCTGTTGTAATTTTTCAGCCACTCAAAGAAATATTTTACCGACACCAAGAACGTTCTTTTCCAAGGCAAACAAAAAGATGGCGACTCTATTGGGGACTTCCTTCTCTATTGACGAGAATGCTATGGTGCAATCCGATGTCCGGCTCCTCAGGAAGATGGTAGAGCCTCTCGTCATTGAATTCGACTAAGAAAAGTTTGAGGAGTTCCTTTCCTCAGGCTCTGTCAGCCCCAAGGCAGTGCAGCAATACCGGAAAGTCTCTTCTGAGACTCACTCTCGAATCTCTTCGGAGATTACTCCTAGAGTTGAAATCACCTAGAGGGGGGGAGGGTGAATAGGTGATAATGCTAATCAATGCACAAATTAAAAAGTTGTGACGCAACAATCACTCAAAACAAGAGTAGAAGCCGAATACCCCGTGAAGGGCTCTGAACTCCTTCCTCGTGATTCCTCTAGATAAGAGTTTGAGGTGCGTACTGCAATCTTATTGTATGAGTATTGATCGACAATATGAATATGAAACAAGTGAATATTGCAATGAATATAAAGCAAGGAATTAAAGCAAGTAAATCAATCGCAAATACAGAGAATTTTTCCGAGGTTCGAGCACCCAGCTCTACGTCCCCGCCTTCACCCAGAAGGATTTCCAACCACTATAACTTCACAAAGAGTTACAACCACACCGGAGTACCCAACTCCTCAATCTCAAGTACAAGTATCTCTTGGTGATCAAAAAATCATAAACCCTCTTTTGAAAAATCTTTTTTCCTTACAAAAACCCTATAGAACAATGTGTAGGATTGAAGCTTAAGTATTGTAAGTGGAAAAAGAAAATGAATTTGAAGAGAGTTTAGAATCAAAAACTTCAGAAATGAGAGATTTTTTAGTACAAAAACAGAGAATGAAAACTTCTTTTGAGAACTTTTAAACTTGAGTATTTTTGCAAAAGCTTGTTATTTGAACCATAACCCTAATCAACCCTATTTATAGGACAGAGCTAGGGATTAAAGGGTAAACTAGTATAATAAGTAATTAGGAAGTATTTGACCCAGAAACCAACCCCTAAGCTCGTTTAGAGACAAAACACCCTATTAAAAACGTGTTTTAAAAAATAGCCGTTAAGGCTGAAATACAGCCTGGGTCGACCGGCCGATCGACCGGGTTTTCAAAAAATAAAGCCGTTGCAGGCCCACGGTCGACCGCCCGGTCGACCGAAACAAACAGAGAGTTGATGACTTTCAGTCGGCCGAAGGTCGGTCAACCGAAATGGGGTCCGGTCGACCGCCCGGTCGACCGGGAAACGTGCACACATGTACGCACCCAACGGTCAGAAGTCCGATCGACCGGTCGATCGACCGATTTGACCTGAAACAGAGCCGGTCCACCGCCCGGTCGACTGCAACAGGTCAAAAGTTGAGTTTTGGAAAAAGGATTTGAAGAGATTTTGATAGTTTTCAAAATATTTTTGATTAAGACTAGGCATAATAAGTAAAATGAAGTTTGTGAGTAATAAAATATATTTAAAAATATTTTGTATATAAGTATAGGAGAAATTTTTAGAAAAATCTTGTGCGCAAAAACTTGTGTATAGGAATTTGAGCTTCAAACCTATTCACTATTCTTTAACAAACTATAAAGCTAAAAAACGAAACTAATGAAGTCTCTGAGCCACAATAAAGTCCTGAGCCATGCAACACCATGCTAGAGCCTTCTCTTCTATGAACACTTCCTCTTGCGCCATTTGCCGTATTATCTCCATAAACCTAGGAAACCTTGCAATAGCTAAGCAATGGCCACCATAAATAGTACAAACCTGAAACTCATCTTAAACAAGATTATTAGTACCATATAGCTTCTATGTGTTTTGTTATCATCAAAACTCAAACAAATGGAGAGTGTAACTTTTTGGGCCAACAAGAGTGGCCCGCCCCATTGTTTACAGTACAAAGGGCGCCACTTCTGAAGAGGTTTAAAAACCTCTCGTGTAGCCCATGCTGCCTGCTCAACATCTCTTAGGAGACCTGCAGAACAAAAGCGGTGGTGCACGATCAAAGAGACAGTGAAGACCAATTCTGCCATTCTCCTCTTCTCCAAACTTTGCAATTTCAGGTTGCCGGGGGTTCCCAACAACCTATGCGACTTAACCTAATGCTGAACATCGAGGAAGGCGCCGCGCTCGTCGACAACAGCTCGAAGATTCTACATAGATAATCTGTTATGTAGATTCAGAATGTGAGGATGATATCCGCATTTCTCTTAAGCGATGCCAGGACCGCGTTTCTGTCCCAGAACACGAGCATTGCGTTCTCCAACAACGCGAGATTCGCGCCAAACGCGAGACCCCATTTTACGGCTCCAAAACGTGAGGTCTACATTCTATCTGTCCCAGAATGTGAGGCTCACATTTCAACAAAACGTGAAGGCCGCGTTTCAAATCAACACGAGGTTCGTGTTTCAACAAAGAAACGTGAGACCCTCGTTCAACCAAAAATTCCTCACCCCAGGGGTTGAGGCTAGTTCCTTAGGCGTCCCCTCAACGGACCTAAGGGACTACCTAACAAGGAAGAGGAGCGTCCATCAGATCGCTCCTCAATGCCACTGTGAGAAACTAATCTCGACAGTGCTCTCTGATTTCCATTGCGACTTTCAAACGAATAAACCGTCGGTGTTTAGCCGATTATCAACGGCTTCAGAGTTAGCCAAAAGATGACGATCCCGGAAGAAGAAATCATTCTCTGATGTCGAGTACCCAGAAGTGACTGCAAATATGGTGGGGCCGAGTTTCACACCAAGTAAGTCCAAGGGGAAGCAACTGGCTGTCAGCCCAGAGGAGTTGCATGCTGAGCGAGCTCCAGGTTTGAAAGATGTCCTTATTGAACCTGAAGAGATCTACCAGCACACTAGGACCCACACAAGAACGATCACCCCAGTCGACTACAATCTATTGGCTAAGGTGACTGAAGTGAATGATGAGCGTTCCACCATCATCGAATCTCAATCTTCAAATTCCAGCTCGGGGACAATCATCTTTGCTTACATGGTGGGAACTCCCGAAGAGATGGCCAAATGATCCGAAGAGCAGGCCCGAGTCCAACGGGAGTAGTTTGATATGATTCGAGCCCAGCAAGAATCTATCGACACCCTTAAGTAGATGCTATCACAAATGCTTAAGAACAAAAAGAAGCCGAAGGCCAAGGCTTCTTTCAAGAAGTCTAAAGGCAAACGAAAGGAAGGAGAGAGCTTATCCTATGTGAACACCGAGAATGAAGAGCATTCCAACACAGAGCCACCCAAGTCTTCGTCTGAAGAGGAGGACAACTCAGAGAATGAGAGCACTCATTCCAAAAGGATGAGTAGATTGGAGCAACGCCTTGAGGCCCTTTCCAACCAAGACAAACTCTAAGAAGTAGGGGATAGTCTGACCCTACCCAGCAGAATGGGATACGGATCCCTACCCTCCCAAATTCAAGGCACCAATCCTTCACACTTTTGACGGTAAAGGTGTTGGCCCAGAGGCCCTTCACTCTAGTTTTGATGATGATTAACTCATGTAGTTATAGTTTACTAATAATCTTATGTTTAAATAGTTTCAGTGATTGACCAAGATATTAGTAGGTGTTTAGCTTCAACAAAGGAGTTTTAGAGCTAACACATGCGGATTCAAGAGCTCGCGCATCAAGATCACATCTAGCACTCGGTTGGAGTCAAGCTCTTCGGATCGCGTTTGGATCGAGTCGGCTTGGAGACAAGAAGACTTCAGTTTGTATTTAGTTTAGTATGTTTAGATCTTGTGTAAATGTAGATAGTGTTGATATGCTCAAATTCACATACACGCACAGGTTTAAAGTTTATTGGTTTTGATTTTTAGTTTAACCCATTTCGGATTTCATGTCAAAAACATATATATATATATATATCTTATATATATATTAGATTCTATCTATATACAATATGCTTTAAAGTTATTTTAATATCATGTTTTTGTATCCATATGAGTTTTGGAGAAAATGATTTCCATTTCAAAAATTCAAGTTTTGAATAATACATAATTTGTGTTTAAACCAAATTTCAATATCACAAAAATGGTTCAAATTGTTTGTAATACGTGTTGAATTTTAGTCATATATATTTGTACTTCAAAAATCTTATAAGAACTTATTTTTGTGAAATTTATGTGATTTTATGGGATTTAATTGAAATTAAAAGACAAATTTTCAATACCCTTAATCCCAAGCCAGATCAACTGGCGGTCGACCGGACCAGTGGTTGGTCGACCGGAGCGATCGACCGATGTGCAAGAGGACGTGCACATAGCCAGCCAACTCAGTCGGTCGGCCGCACGGTCGACCGACTGAAAGCACCCACTCTCGAGTGGGGGCCGGTCGACCGGGCGGTCGACCGTTGGCTGTGGCTGGTCGACCGGTGGCACAACGGTCGAAAATTCGACCGTTGGCCGGTCGACCGGGCGGTTAACCGACAACAGAAATTTTCTGCTGCCTTGGCCCAACGGCTAGTTTTTAGAATGGGTTATAAATACTAATCCCTTTGGGTTGTTTTGATTAAGAATTTCAAGAGTAAAAATTCTCATCTTCTTAAGTGTTTTAGAAACAAGTTTTAAAAGAGTTTTTGGGTTAAAAGATCTATCACTATTTGTTTTCAAGGGTTGAAAAAATCAAAGAAAATAGAGTATTTGGGATACTGGTTTTGATCTTCATTTCTATCTTATTCTAGTTGTTTTCTCAAGTATTTTTCTTTGTGTTTTTAATTGTCAAACACCTTAATTTCTCACACTTGAGCTATCATATCTATCCTATCTATAGGATCTTATTTTTAGTGAGAAAATTGGTTTGTGGTTTGTTAAGACCACCAAGTGTTGTAATCCTCTTTACTTTATGTTATCCCTCTTGTGTAGAGGTGATTGTGGAGGAGTTTGAGTTTGTTGGTATCCCTCTAAGTGTAGAGGTGATTGTGGTTGTTTGGCTTTATGCCTATCCCTCTAGTGAGAGGTGATTATTGTTGTGCCTTGTCTCTTGTGTAGATGTTCTTGTTATTTGAGAAAGGAGTTGTGTACTCCAAGTTTGTATTACCCAAATTCTCAATAGAGGTTCCCTGTGTGGTAAGTCCTGTGCGGACGCATTAGTGAAAATTCTTCTGTGTGAAGGCGGGGACGTAGAGCTGGGTGCTCGAATCTCGAAACATATCTTTGTATTTGCGTTTGATCCACTATCTCTCTCTCACACACTCTCTCTCTCTTACATCTTGCATTGCATCATATTATTATATATGCTTCATATTATTTGTGTGTGCCTCACCAGTGTTGAACCAAGAGAGCTTTACATAACACTTCAACTCTTATTTAGAGGAGATAGTCCAGAGCCCTTCATCGGGAATTCAGCTACACTCTTTGGTTACACTTAGTGTGTTGCAATTTAATTTTAATTCTGCATCATTTGTCATTATATTAGCCATACACCTATTCACCCCCTTCTAGGTGTACTTACAATTGGTATCAGAGCCTACGCTCTAGATATTAGGTTTAACCATCTAGGAGTGAGATCTTGATTAGCTAATCTATATTTGTATTCGCACACATACTTGTTTACACACACTCATGGACTTCATGACCCCTCCCATGTATGATACTTCCAACATTATTGTTGAAATCACCTAGAGGGGGGTGAATAGGTGATGGATATATAAAATGACAATTAATGCGGATTTAAAAACTAATTAACAAATAAGCACAATTAAAAGAACTTGCAAGAGAATAAGCAATTAATAGAGCAAGTAATAGAGAGATAGAGTTTAGAGAAAAGTGGACAATCGCAAACACAAAGATTTTTTCGAGGTTCGAGCCACGCTCTACGTCCCCGCCTTCAACACGATGAAGGATTTCCACTATTGGTGATCCCACTGGATCGTCAATATAAGGACACACTTGTCCTATCTCTCGCAGTGCCGCAACACCCACTTGGAGCACACCCGCTCGCTTGAGGCCGATGCCTCTACAACTTCTCACAATGAAGAAATGTTGATCACACTTGATCAAAAAGCTCACTTGCACAATCCTATAACCAAGATGATGAGATAATACTTTGGAATTGTGTGGTGCAAAAGACTAGAGAGAAGTAGAGGATTGCTTCAAGAAAGGTTTGGAAATTTTTGGCTTAAAGTGAAAATCTTTTGCTAAAAGACTAAGCTTTGAAAACTATATTTTTGCTTGTAAATCTTATTGTTTTAGTTTGTATAAGTGTCCCACTATTTATAGAGGATGAAAAATGACCTACAAACCTCAAAAGAGTCATTGGGGTGAATCCAACAAAAAGCTGTCCAGAAAAAATTTAGCTGTTAGAGTCTGTCAGAACTTCTGACAGCTAACGGTCGACTGAGCCGGTCGACCGCCAACGGTCAGAAATCCGACCGTTGGGAGGTCGGTCGACTGGGCGGCCGACCGAGACCAAAACCAGAGAGCAACTCTCTCTGTCGGTCGACCGTTGCGGTCGGCCGAAGAAAAACAGAGAGCAAATTAAGTTTGCTCGGTCGGCCGCTCGGTCGGCCGACGTGCACACATGCACAACGTGCACGTCGGTCGACTGGGTCGGTCGACCGGACTCTGCCAGAACTGTTTTTCCAGAGTCTGCTAAAGGAAAGGGGAAATTTTGGTTAAAAGATCTTTGATTAAGGATTTATGAAATAAGGTTCTAGGACTTATAAAAATAGTGTGTGATCATAGATCAACACCCAATAGTGTGTGATTCCTTGATGGTGGATACTTTTGTGCTTGATGAACACTACTTTGGATGCATCACCTTCAAGGAAGTTTGGTGGGAGGACCACCATAGTTTGGAGATCTAGAGATTAGCCCTAAAGGTTTTGGTAACTATCTCTAACTCCCATTTAGTTTACATGCTTTCATATCATTATTTTTTAGCTTGTCTTGTTTTAATGATCATTATGTTAAATGCCATGATAATTAGACTTATGATGTACATGTATAGTAATTGAGATACATCCATGTTCATATGGACTCATATCTTGTGTTCTCACTATAATTTAACTATTGTGTATATCATAACTCTAAAACATGTGTATTTACATAATGCTCATATTGGTTAATGTTTATGATTTTGCACTTCATATTTTGATTACATGTTTGGATGTAGCCTTCATTAAAACTTGTGTATATACTTGTACAACTAATGAGCCACATTTAATTTTTTGTATGTTTGTGCATAATTGCTCATTTGTACCCATTAGATGTACTAATATAACCTAGTTTTGATGATTCGTGCATTTTGACTTGTATTCCCTATTTTTGGACATGTTTTTATGATAATGTATTTAGCTTCATGTATATGTTAATTTTGTCTAAAAACTTTAGATATACATGTATATCCTTGAGTCACTTGCTTTTCATGCAAATTTTATTATAGATTCATTTGTATTTAAGATAAGTATGTATACCTTTAGTTTTAGACAAAACATACATATGCCTTGGAGTTAGTTTTGTTTTGATGAAAATTAAATTTTTATGTTTTTCATGTTTACAAAGGAATTTCATTGAGCTTAAATGCCTTATTCCATGATCTTGTTGATTACATGATTTTTTTTACACTCACATTACTTGATGTTTTCTCATGACTTTATTTTCATGAGTCTTATATGTGCTTTATAGACTTTGAGTGTCAATTGGAGTGATTTTCATGTTTTCATGCCTTATTTTATTTCTTACTTGAAGAATTTCGTACAAATTTATAAGATTATCAGAAAACTGGTTACATTACTCTTCATTTTGGCAGAGTTTTCAAATATGTTAAAATTATTTTCAAATCTTATTTTTGAAAATCTCTACCAACCCAAGGGCAGTTGGATGGACGACCATGCCTTGTATGCTCAAATTGAAAATCTATTTAAACACGTGCATGAATAGGGTGGTAGGTATGAGTTAGACACTTGATTCTCTTTGTATTTTCAATTGGTATCACAATTGATATTTTTATTTGTATACTCATATTTGTGTTTACTATATATGTTTGTTTCAAACTTCAAATAGTATCAATTTCGATTGTTGTTTACATTTTGATACATATATATATGATTTGATTGTGCTTACAGTATCTTTACATTTTAAAGTACAAATTATGTTTATGCTAAGCTTAATTTAGTCCTTATTGTCAATTATTTTTCAATTGGTATCTTATACAAGCTTAAGCATTATTTTTATTAGTTTTTCATAAAGGGGGAGAAAAACTCTTGTTTTATCTTTTAATCGATTTTATTTTTAATTGGTATCTTACTCTCACTTTTTATGATGAAAAATACTTTATTTTGATATATGCTAACATTTTCAATATTGATATCAAGAACCTTAAATTGGTATTATTCTCTATTTGGTATCTTTATTGCAAAATGATTTGTTTATTCAAAAAGTTGGTTTGTTTTTTAATTGGTATCATGTTTCATTTTAAATTGGTATCTATATTGATATGAGTTATGTTTACTAAAAAGTTAGTTTTTACTTTCAATTGGTATAAAAAACATACAATATTTTATTTTCTATTTGTATCAAAAATTTACAAGATATTTTCAATTGATATCTTTTGGTATCTTAATAATTTTGTTTATTTTCAATTGGTATCATAATTTTGTTTAAAGAGGTTTCATAATGTTTTGATATGTATTGCTTATATGTAAGAGAAGCTTAACATCTTATCTATATATAGATTAAGTGTATCTCCTATTGAGGAGCTCAACCTCTCTTCTCTATATCTTACACGTGTGTAGAGGGAGCTTCACATCTCCTTTTATACATTATATATTATACTTTATGTGGTTAGGGTTTAGTCATCTCTTTTCATATAAATGCATGTATGTAGGGGGAGTTAACTTTACGTTTCTCCTCTTTATGAATGTATATCGCATATATATAACTTTATTGTTTGATTTGACAAAAGAAGGAGAAGATTGTTTTTGAGAGTTTATTTATGCCCCTTTGTTGATGAATTGACAAAAAGGGGGAGAAGTATTTGATGAGTTTATAATGCATGTTTATTTCATTTCCTTGCTTTATACAAAAAGGGGAGAAGAATTTTGAGAGTTTTATATATGCATGTTTATTTTCTTGTTTAATGCATATATGTTTTTATTTATGCAAAAAGGGGAGAAGTATTTAGAGAGTTACTTATGGTTATTTCCTCATTTTTGCATATTTGTGTTGAGCATTCATTGCAATCTTTATGTTTATTGCTATGCATGAGTTAAGGGGGAGCTTCTATGAAGCTTAATTTTAATCCATGCATATATAACTCCATGAGTTTTGTCGTCATCAAAAAGCGGGAGATTGTTGGCCCAGAGGACTTTCACTCTAGTTTTGATGATGATTAACTCATGTAGTCATAGTTTACTAATAATCTTGTGTTTAAATAGTTTCAGTGATTGACCAAGATATTAGTCGGTGTTTAGCTTCAACAAAGGAGTTTTGGAGCTAACACATGTGGATTCAAGAGCTCGCGTGTCAAGATCACATCTAGCACTCGGTTGGAGTCAAGCTCTTCGGACAGCGTTTGGATCGAGTCAGCTTGGAAACAAAAAGACTTCAGTTTATATTTAGTTTAGTATGTTTAGATCTTGTGTAAAGGTAGATAGTGTTTATATGCTCAAGTTCACATACACGCACAAGTTTAAAGTTTATTGGTTTTGATTTTCGATTTAACCCGTTTTGGATTTCATGTCAAAAACATAAATATATATCTTATATGTATATTATATTCTATCCATATACAATATGCTTCAAAATTGTTTCAATATCATATTTTTGTATCCATATGAGTTTTGGAGAAAACGGTTTTCTATTTCAAAAATTAAAGTTTTAGAAAATACAGATTTTGTGTTTAAGCCAAATTTCAATATCATATAAATGGTTCAAATTGTTTATAATATGTGTTGAATTTTAGTGACACATATTTCTACTTTAGAGATCTTATAAGAACTTATTTTTGTGGAATTTATGTAATTTTATAGGATTTAATTGAAATTAAAAAGACAAGTTTTCAATACCCTTAATCCCTAACCAGATCAACCAGCGGTCGACTGGACCGGTCGACCGGACCGGTCGGTCGATCGACCAGAGTGGTTGACCGATGAGCACGAGGACGTGCACATGGCCAGCCAACTCGGCCGGTCGGTCGCGCGGTCGACCGACTGAAAGCACCCCACTCTCGGGTGGGGGCCGGTCGACCAGGCGGTCGACAGTTGGCTGTGGCCGGTCGACCGGGCGGTTGACTGGTGGCACAACGGTCAGAAATCCGACTGTTAGGTGGTCGACCGATAGCAGAAATTTTCTGCTGTCTTGGCCCAACGATTAGTTTTTAGAATGGGTTACAAATACCCATCCCTTTGGGCTATTTTGATTAAGAATTTTAAGTGCAAAAATTCCCATCTTAAGTGTTTTAGCAACAAGTTTTAAAAAGAGTTTTTGGGTTAAAAGATTTATCATTATTTGTTTTCAAGGGTTGAAAAAATCAAAGAAAAATAGAGTATTTGGGATACTGATTTTGATATTTATTTCTATCTTATTCTAGTTGTTTTCTCAAGTATTTTTCTTTGTGTTTTTAATTTTCAAACACTTTGATTTTTCACACTTGAGCTATCATATCTATCCTATCTATAGGATCTTGTTTTTGGTGAGAAAATTGGTTTGTTGTTTGTTAAAACCACCAAGTGTTGTAATCCTCTTTGTTTTGTGTTATCCCTCTTGTGTAGAGTAGAGGTGATTATAGAGGAGTTTGAGTTTGTTGGTATCCCTGTAAGTGTAGAGGTGATTATGATTGTTTGGCTTTGTGCCTATCCCTCTAGTGAGAGGTGATTGTTGTTGTGCCTTACCTCTTGTGTAGAGGTTATTGTTTGAGAGAGGAGTTGTTTACTCCAAGTTTGTATTACCTAAATTCTCAGTGGAGGTTCCCTATGTGGGAAACCCTGTGTGAACGCATTAGTGGAAGTCTTTCTGTGTGAAGGCGGGGACGTAGAGCTGGGTGCTCGAACCTCAAAATGTATCTTTATGTTTGCGTTTGATCCACTCTCTCTCACTCTTTCTCTTATATCTTGCATTGCATCATATTGTTCATATTATATATGCTTGATATTGTTTGTATGTGCCTCACTAGTGTTGAACCAAGAGAGCTTTATATAGCACCTCAAGTTTTATTTAGAGGAATTTAGAGGAGATAGTCTAGAGCCCTTTATCATAAATTCAGCTATACTCTTTGGTTACACTGAGTGTGTTGCAATTTAGTTTTAATTTCATATCATTTGTTATTAGATTAGACATACACCTATTCTCCTCCCTGTTGACACTCTAAAAAAGATAAGATTCTGACTGGCTTGAACAATGTCTAAACTTGTTGACATTTACAAAAGACAAGTGAAAGATAGGCTGATTGGTCTGAACAATGTCTAAACTTGTTGACATTTATAAAAGACAAGCGCTAGACAAGCTGACGACCAGTTCTGTACTTGTTAACATTTACAAAAGACAAGCAACAGATAAGCTGACGACCAGTTTTCTTACCATCTAAACAATATGCATTATTAGTAGTGGCAAGATAAACATGATAACCTAAGGCTTTGAGGTACAAGGACATCTTCACCTTCCATATATGGATGTTAACAATGTCAAACATGGGTGGTGACATGAAGTCCATGGTGTGTGTACAAAATATTGTGATTAGCCTAAAAATGAGGATCTTTTACTCTAGGTTGTTAAACCAAATTAGAGTACCATGCTTTGATACCAATTAAAGGGTTCACCTAGAGGGGGGTGAATAGGTGAAGGCTAATCTAATGGTCACTTAAAGATGAATTATGCAAATAATGCGGAAGCTAGAAGCAATTATGACCAAAATAAACTTCTTACACTAAACACTATGTATAACGCAAGAGTGTTGCCGAATTCCCCGTGAAGGGCTCTGGACAAACTCCTCTAGATTCCCCTTGAATGGGTTGAGGTGCCGCGTTGGCTCTCTTGGTTGAATACAAGTGTTAGCAAACAATCCCACGCAAGTATATCAATTAAGCACAAATGAATATATCAAGCATATAAAGATAGACAATAATTGAATGCAAGATATAAATAAGAGACAAAGAGAGAGATTAGCAATCACAAACACAAAGGGTTTGTTTCGAGGTTCGAGCACACTTGCTCTACATCCCCGCCTTCGACACACGAAGGATTTCCACTATGCAAGATCCCAATGGATCTCTCCTCGGTGCCGCAACACCTACAAGCCCTCGGACTCTCTAGTCCCGTACACACCGCAAGCCCACCGGCTCGCCGAGGCCGCACCTCAAACAATGAGCTCGCAGCCGAACTCAAAAACACTAAGTCCTCACTAGGACCCAAACAATCACGAGCACACTTGCCCGTCTCCTCAAAGAACAAAGTAGAACTTTGGTGATCACAACTCTTGATCACCTAAAATCCTCTCACAATAACACTCCCTATAGGGTAGATAGATCAATGGATGCTCAAGTGTTGATGTGAGAAAAACAAGGATGTGAAAGGTGGAGGAAAACTCAAAGACTTTCTTTTAAACACTCTTGATAAACTCTCCTTTTAATTGGAAATATTGGCTCTAATTTTGTGGAGAAAAACCTCTGGAATGAATGGGAAAAACTGGCTCTAAGAGTCTCCAAAATCTTCTTCCAAAACAGCCCACAAACCCCCAAATATATAGGCTGTCAAAAACTAGCCGTTGGGGCTTTGTCAGAACTGCCGGTCGACCCGTGCGGTCGACCGCCAACGGTCGGATTTCTGACCGTTGGAGCCACGGTCGACCGCCAGGGTCGACCGACCCACTGGAGCTGAGAGTCTAACTCTCTGTCGGTTGACCCGTGCGGTCGGCTGAACTTTCCAGAGAGCTCTGCTCTCTGGAGCGGTCGACCGGCACGGTCGGCCGTCCTCCAGTACACAAAGGCGTGCACGTCTGTGCACGTCGGTCGACCGGTCCGGTCGGCCGACTCCAGGATTAGTCGACTTATAAAGGCTACTAGTCGACTTATCCGAAGCCTGAAACAGTTTTTTGGGATTAAAATGTTAGTCATTTTGGCTCAAATAAAATCCCATAAAATACATAAAAAATCACAAAAATAGTTTAACCAATTTACTTTGATATACAAACATGCTTGCACAAATCAAGGCATGTTATAAAAGATTGGACTATTTTTGTAACTTGGAAATATTTGGCTCATGATAAAAACTGTATTTCCAAAACAATATTTTTCAAAACAATATTTTTCCAAAACATGTTTTTCCAAATCTTCATCAAATACAAAAACAAGATATACTTTTAAAGCATAGTGTGTATGGATATGATCCACTACACAATCATAATGAAATATCTATGTTTTTGGCATTAAGCTCTAAACTTGATTTTGGTCAAAAGATATGTAAACATGAAAACCAAAATCCAAACATGTATTTTCTCACAAAGAAAAAATCTTTTCTAAACTAAAAAATCTTTTATGAAAACAATTCTATTAAGAGTGTGTGCGCGATATAATACTTGAGCAATCCACCAACTATCTATCCTTTACATTTTATCTAAAACAAAAACAAAATCTTATACCTAGACACAAGTCTTCATCTTCTTGAAGTCTTCACTTGAAGGCTTCTCATCTTCTTGACATGGTCCAAGCTTGATCCAAAAGCTCCTTGGATCACACCGTGCTAGCTCCAATCTTGACATATTATCCTTTGTTGAGCTATGCACCTACTAAGATCTTGATAATGAATCTGTCACTAATTAAACACAAGATCATTAGTAAACATAACTTCATGAGTTGATCATCATCAAAACTAGGGTGATGGGCCTTTGGGCCAACAATCTCCCCCTTTTTGATGATGACAAAACTCATGGAGTTATATATGCATGAATTAGGGTAAAGCTTCAAAGAAGCTCCCCCTTAACTCATGCATAGACAAATGAATAATAGATATGGCAATGAGGCACATGAATATGTATGCAAGTATGGAGATAAAACATGCAACAAGCATAAATCAAAATCTTTTTCTTTCTCCTATTTGCAATACAAAACATATATGCATAAACAACAAGGAAGACAAATACTTCTCCCCCTTAAGCAATGAAAACATGAAAACATGCATATAAACTCAAATACTTCTCCCCCTTTTTGTCAATCATCAACAAAGGGGTCAAAGTAAAATCAAATCAAACAAATTTTTCTCCCCCTTTTTGTCATAAACAAAGAGATCAAGAGGGGTAATAGAAATCAACAAAATGTTTTTTTTTTTAAAATTTTCTTAAACAAAATTTTAAAGGTATCAGAGCTTTTGTAAAACAAACAAATTTTAAGATACCAAATTGAAAATAATCATTTTGTAAAACATATTGATACCAATTGACATTTATAACATTTTTGAAATTGAAGCATATTGATACCAATTTAAAATAATGATCATTTTTTTATTTTTCATAAACATTGTGCTTTTAAAAGTGTGAATCAATTGAAAGTTAAGCACATGGAAATCATATATATGTATGAAAAATGAGTATACCAAGTGAAATTGATACATACATATATAAGAAACAAAATATGAGTATATACAAAATAAGTTCATATTGATACCAATTGAAACGATTCAAAGATACCAATAGACATAACAATAAGATCAAGTGTATATCTCATAACCTACCACCCTTCATATGCTCAAGGTAAAAGATTTTCAATGAAGCATACAAGGCATAATCGCCCATCCATCCTCCCATAGAAGGTAGGGGTTTTCAAAAATAGATTTGAAAAATAAGCTTTGTTTGAAAAACTCTACCGAATGAAGAACAATTAACTAGTTAAAATAATTTTTGAAAAAACTAGTTAAAGATCCTTCAAAAACATGAAATCAAAGCATATGTATTTCATGGGTCATACCAAATACACAAAATTCAACACTCAATGACGGTAAAGCTCAAAAATATGTTCATGAAACAACGTCATGACAAAATAAATAAAGTGTGAGTGTACAAAAGTCATGTAATTAGTATTTTCACGAAAATAGGCAATGAAGCTCAAAAAGATCATGAATCTCATTAAATCATGAAAAATATTTTTCATTTTAAAACACAAACTTCTAGGTATATGTATGATTTATCCAATTCTAACAATACACATACATATCTCAAACATAAAAGAGTCTATCAAATGTATTTGCATGAAGGCAAGAGACTCACGGGTATACATGTATATTTATTAGATTTGAATTAAAAAAATACATATACATGAAGTAAAGCATAAAATTGGCAAAGCATGTATAAATGAGAATCATCAAAACTAGTCTATACATGTGCATATAGTGGGTACAAATGAGCATGAAGTGCAAACATATATAAATCACGTGTAACTCACCATTTGTACATGTATAAAACAAGTTTTGATAAAAACTACATCTAAGCATGTTTTTACCACATGAAGCACATAAAAACAAATAAACATGAACATACTATATGATTTCACAAATGAATAAGCATGTACAAAAATAAAATGAGAGTTTAGAGATTGTTACCAACTCCAAAGCTCCAAACATGGTGGTTGTCCCACCAAAACTCCTTGATAGCGGTGCTCCAAATATGTGTCCTTTTAATTCAATTGCACCCACCATCAAGGCACCGATCCTCTCACGTTTTGTGAGAGCCCTCACCTACATCAAAAGCAAATGGTGGGGGTTTTGGTACCCATATTTTCTTGGGTCCTTTAGGGTTAGTCTTGTTGTAAGGCACCCAAAAATTTTTATGATTAGCAAAATTAAAATGATGCAACTTGTCATAACAAAATTTTGCTAAATGGCCTTTGCGGCCACAATGTGTACACTTGTACACCTTAGAATGCTTATGTGTATGTGTATGATTGTGACGTGCAGCATAAGCATATGCATTATGAGAGTGATGTGCATGAACATGAGGAGTTTGTTTCTTTGCAAACATGGACTCCAATCTAGAATGGTTGAATGCACACGAGTTCAAGGTTGAACTCAAACTATCTATTTTATTTTTCAAAACATTTATCTCATTTGTGGTGGCATGTAAAGCATGATGAGATATGAAATCATTTTTCTTTTTCTTTTTAGAAACAAATTCTTTTTCTTTTTCAACAAATTTTCTTTTCAAAGTAATATTTTCTTGAAAAACAACTTCCTTTTGTTTTTCCACCAAATCAATCTTATTTTTCAAAGGCATATTCCCTTCACATAAATCATTTAATTTAGACATAAGGGAAACATTCTCATTTTTCAAATTTTCCTTTTCTTTTTCAATGCATGCAACCTTATTTTCTAATGAATCTTTTTCATTAAGCATGCAATCAAATTTCTTTTTCAAATTCTTATTATCTTTTCTTAGCATGTCATATTTCTCTAAAAGTTGTTGACAAAATGAAGCAAGTTCATCATATGACATGTCATTATCATCTACCTCGGATTCGGTAGTTACCTCAAGGGGGTTATCTCCTTGGACCATGTAGCACTTGTTGGAGATGTCGCTTCCAATATCCGAATCACTCCCCGCATAGTATTGATCATTTTCGCCAAGGAAGAGGAGGGTGTTCCAAACTACAAAAGCCAAATCAAAGTTAGAAACCCTAGATAAATAATCATCATTTAGGGTTGACTTTAAAGCATGAAGGGCTTTTGCATTAGCCTCAAAATTCTTACCATCTAAACAATATGCATTATTAGTAGTGGCAAGATAAACATGATAACCTAAGGCTTTGAGGTACAAGGACATCTTCACCTTCCATATATGGATGTTAACAATGTCAAACATGGGTGGTGACATGAAGTCCATGGTGTGTGTACAAAAATATTGTGATTAGCCTAAAAATGAGGATCTTTTACTCTAGGTTGTTAAACCAAATTAGAGTACCATGCTTTGATACCAATTAAAGGGTTCACCTAGAGGGGGGTGAATAGGTGAAGGCTAATCTAATGGTCACTTAAAGATGAATTATGCAAATAATGCGGAAGCTAGAAGCAATTATGACCAAAATAAACTTCTTACACTAAACACTATGTATAACGCAAGAGTGTTGCCGAATTCCCCGTGAAGGGCTCTGGACAAACTCCTCTAGATTCCCCTTGAATGGGTTGAGGTGCCGCGTTGGCTCTCTTGGTTGAATACAAGTGTTAGCAAACAATCCCACGCAAGTATATTAATTAAGCACAAATGAATATATCAAGCATATAAAGATAGACAATAATTGAATGCAAGATATAAACTAGAGACAAAGAGAGAGAGAGAGAGAGCAATCGCAAACACAAAGGGTTTGTTTCGAGGTTCGAGCACACTTGCTCTACATCCCCGCCTTCGACACACGAAGGATTTCCACTATGCAAGATCCCAATGGATCTCTCCTCGGTGCCGCAACACCTACAAGCCCTCGGACTCTCTAGTCCCGTACACACCGCAAGCCCACCGGCTCGCCGAGGCCGCACCTCAAACAATGAGCTCGCACCCGAACTCAAAAACACTAAGTCCTCACTAGGACCCAAACAATCACGAGCACACTTGCCCGTCTCCTCAAAGAACAAAGTAGAACTTTGGTGATCACAACTCTTGATCACCTAAAAGCCTCTCACAATAACACTCCCTATAGGGTAGATAGATCAATGGATGCTCAAGTGTTGATGTGAGAAAAACAAGGATGTGAAAGGTGGAGGAAAACTCAAAGACTTTCTTTTAAACACTCTTGATAAACTCTCCTTTTAATTGGAAATATTGGCTCTAATTTTGTGAAGAAAAATCTCTGGAATGAATGGGAAAAACTGGCTCTAAGAGTCTCCAAAATCTTCTTCCAAAACAGTCCACAAACCCCCAAATATATAGGCTGTCAAAAACTAGCCGTTGGGGCTTTGTCAGAACTGCCGGTCGACCCGTGCGGTCGACCGCCAATGGTCGGATTTCTGACCGTTGGAGCCACGGTCGACCGCCAGGGTCGACCGACCCACTGGAGCTGAGAGTCTAACTCTCTGTCGGTCGACCCGTGAAGTCGGCCGTCCTCCAGTACACAAAAGCGTGCACGTCTGTGCACGTCGGTCGACCGGTCCGGTCGGCCGACTCCAGGATTAGTCGACTTATAAAGGCTATTAGTCGACTTATCCGAAGCCTGAAACAGTTTTCTGGGATTAAAAAGTTAGTCATTTTGGCTCAAATAAAATCCCATAAAATACATAAAAATCCACAAAAATAGTTTAACCAATATAATTTGATATACAAACATGCTTGCACAAAATCAAGGCATGTTATAAAAGATTGTACTATTTTTGTAACTTGAAAATATTTGGCTCATGATAAAAACTGTATTTCCAAAACAATATTTTTCAAAACAATATTTTTCAAAACATGTTTTTCCAAATCTTCATCAAATACAAAAACAAGATATACTTTTAAAGCATAGTGTGTATGGATATGATCCACTACACAATCATAATGAAATATCTATGTTTTTGGCATTAAGCTCTAAACTTAATTTTGGTCAAAAGATATGTAAACATGAAAACCAAAATCCAAACATGTATTTTCTCACAAAGAAAAAATCTTTTCTAAACTAAAAATCTTTTATGAAAACAATTCTATCAAGAGTGTGTGTGTGATATAATACTTGAGCAATCCACCAACTATCTATCCTTTACATTTTATCTAAAACAAAAATAAAATCTTATACCTAGACACAAGTCTTCATCTTCTTGAAGTCTTCACTTGAAGGCTTCTCATCTTCTTGACATGGTCCAAGCTTGATCCAAAAGCTCCTTGGATCACACCGTGCTAGCTCCAAATCTTGACATATTATCCTTTGTTGAGCTATGCACCTACTAAGATCTTGATAATGAATCTGTCACTAATTAACACAAGATCATTAGTAAACATAACTTCATGAGTTGATCATCATCAAAACTAGGGTGATGGGCCTTTGGGCCAACATCCCTAAGTGCTGATAGCGTTGCTTATGCAGCTTCAGCGCTCAAGGGCGTTTCCAAAGTTCTTACCCGCGAAGCTAGAGTTGAAGCACTATTCAGTGCTAATCCCCTCTGCAGGGATAAAAGGAGTAGGACGTCGTCCTACGCACGATCCAAAAGAGCCTCTGTGCTGGATCGTTTAGGCCCGATTGGGTCTGACTTGTGAGAATTCTTGACAAACAAACGAAAGTTAGAATCTTTCTGAACTACTCCTTGTTGTCAATAAGTGGGATGTCAGCTGGTGACAGTCTACTCAGTCCATTGTCGGCTGAGACCAATCCTCGCCACTTTCCCAGGCCGACGATCAGTTTTTGATTGGCCGTCAGTACAAGCCCCTATGAAAAATCATAAAAGGAGCGTCTCGCGAGATCTACCCTCTGCATCCGTCAATATGACTGGAAGAGGACGAGAGCTGCGCAGGAACAGACAAGCGTTCGACGACACTCCCCACAACTCCCCAGATCCAGATTACAGTCCAGGCCTAGGCAAAGTCTTGTTGCATGAAGAGGGTGTCTTCTGAAATACCAGATTTAGGGTTGCAATACCCTATAGTTATGAACAGCCATCTTCCTCAATGGCAGTAGCCTCACCGGAACCAAAGAGAGGATCAGTCTAGTGGTCTGATGAAGAGGATGAAGATAGTGGGTATGCCTCCTCGGCGACAGTCAGCTCAGTGCGAACAGACAGAGCATTAGTAAATATGGCTGACAATGGTAACGAAGAGCTTTGTCGACATTTGAAAACTCAGGAGCAAACTTCTAAAACCCAGCAAGAAGCTCTGGACAACATTCAACAGATGCTTGCTCAACTCCTCAATAACCGGAATAATAATGATACCGGAAGCAACCATGATGAGGAAGAACATCTTAGCAATGACCAGCCAAAGACAAAAAAGTCCAAGGAGGGTTCTTCTTTAGACGCTGAAGTCCTTAAGGGCATCCAAGCTCAAATCGCATCCCTAGCTCAGAGGGATAAATTAAAGAAAGTGGGGACAGTCCGTCCTTACCCGCTAGAGTGGGATTCAGTGCCATACCCACCGAAGTTCAAACCGCCAACGTTACACACGTACGATGGTAAAAGCTCGCCAAACCAGCACATCTACTATTTTCGGTCTCAGACCGGTAATGTTATAGACAATGATGCCATTATGGCCAGGCTGTTCATTGGCACCTTAAAGGGGGTAACATTTAACTGGTTCCGAAGTCTCCCTCCGGGCCCTGTCAATTCCTGAATCGACCTAGAAACTCGATTCTTTTCTCGTTTCTATGAGGACGATACCGAGGTAACCATGGACAAGCTCCTCTCCACTGTGCAAAAGAAGGGTGAATCTATCCGTGATTACATTGAACGATTCAGAAACTTGTCTTTGATGTGCCCGGCAGGGATGCCATTACTCATGCTCTTACAGACGTGCAGGCACAACTTCTTAGACCAAGTTGAAGTTCGCATGGGGTTGTCAAAGCCCATACCTGAAAAGAATTGGTCGAACAAGCTGAGATAGCCGAAAAGTCGGCTAAAAAGTTCGAACCCTCTACCCCGAAAGGCAAATGGGGTATGAACAATAAAGGACGTAGCGACATGGCGCAGTCTTCTCAAGCCAAAGGGAAGGAGACCATGTCCGTTGAATTGTCAAGGGATGTTCAGTCGAAAGCCAAGAAGAGCGGCTTCAATAATCAAGAATCTAAGTTCCCTCCGAAATAGTACTCCTTCAGAGACGATCAGGTGGTCACAATATTCCATTTACTCCACAAAGGGAATAAAATGAAGTTACCAGAGGCTCGACGTCCCAATGAGATAGGACGCACGAACGATCCCAAATATTGTCTCTAC
The DNA here is from genome assembly GCA_038442645.1 of Agave tequilana. Taxonomy (NCBI): domain Eukaryota; kingdom Viridiplantae; phylum Streptophyta; class Magnoliopsida; order Asparagales; family Asparagaceae; genus Agave; species Agave tequilana. The sequence continues at coordinate 51,797 of JAVJIF010017603.1, forward strand.
CACAGGATGATTCACCATCCTACCGACAAGTGCTTTGTCCTCAAGGACAGAATTCAAGCCTTGATCGACGCTGGAGTCTTGACATTGAAGACAGAACAGAAGAAAGTCACTGCCAATATGGTGACTCTCGAGTTCGGCAAAACCCCAAAGGTCACAGTTCCTGACGGGACTTATCCAGTCCCTGCGCCACAGCTGGAAGTCAAACATCCTGTGGCTAAAAATCGGGATAATAGAGGTCTTGTTCCCTTGACATTGGAGACAGGGGAAGTCATATGGATACACTCAGATCTTGTCCAAGACGTACAATGGGATTCAAAGAAGTCCAAGTCAAAGGGCAAATCTTGCAATGTCATCTCCATCCTGCCAGACGATGACAATCTTACGTCAGCTTCTCTCAGCGATTCTGAAGGAGAAAAGCACGCTTGCGCAACGCAGGCCGATGTACCTCAGCTGACGGGTAAAAAATCATACTTAAAACAGTATGAGAAAGCTACTGACGAGACACAACAGCAAACGATGTCAGTACAAGTACCAGCATCCGCTTCGGTTCTGACCAAGGGAAAGGAAAAGCCTAAGGAAGTCCGGTTCGACCATGTCCTGAAGAAGCCTTCAGGCCTGGGGCTTGACACGCCCTTTCGTTTTGACATATTGGCCCAATTGGCTAATATCCCGGCTCGTATTATTATACATGAGCTACTTCGTCTCTCAAAAGAGACAAGAGAAGCACTCAGGGAGGCCCTGGCTAATTCAGAATCATTCCTGACATATATGCCAGAGGCCCCTAAAGATGACGCTCAGTCTCCGTGCCCTGAATGCCATCATGTACAATCAAAGGTGCCCGCTATTACCTTCACAGCGGAAGATATGCTTCTCAAGGATAACAAGCACGATCTACATCTGTATTACACCGGATACATCGGTTCAACATGCATTGGAAGGGTACAGGTTGATCCGGGGTCTGCACTCAGCATCATCCCCAAAAGGGTCCTCTACTTCCTCGGTATACCACTATATAGGTTGTCCGCAACCACTACTACAATATACGGTTTTAATGCCGGGAGTAGTCATCCACTTGGAAAAATTCAACTCCGTTGTCGAATCGGGAGCCTGAAGTCTGAAGTGACGTGCTATGTCATCGACATTGACACGTTATACAACTTGCTGCTAGGACGACCATGGATCCACGCCAACTGGATCGTTCCCTTCACGCTGCACCAGTGCTTCAAGTATGTCGAAGACAACGCGACAGTATGAAATGTCTTCGCTGAGAAGCAACCATTCTAAGGGTGGAAAATTACTTCACTGACGCTCTCCTGTATCAAGAGACCGGTGAAGCATCCAATGAACCATTGCCCGACGATGATGATAGTGGCAATGAGGCGGACTCAGAATCTGAACCCATTATAGCATGTCTTAAATGTAACGCTCCTTCTGAAGATGAGGGCGAGTGGGTAATTAATGATAATATTTTTTTGATTATCCTGTGAGTGTTGGGTTGTTTGAATCCATCATCGATAGCTCTCTGCACATGCCTTTACATAGACCGAGTGCATCCGGTACACCCGTGGAATTTATAGAAGGGACCGCTTTAGTGATCCCTCCATCCAAAGAAGGTCAATCACTGATAATTTTCGGTAGAACCCAAGCACGAGGGTCCACAACCACATGTTCAAGTTCAGACTCGGACACCCCACAATTCTTCCAATACGCACGACCAGCACGCCATATTATGAAGAAAATATGGTACAACCTAAAGCATGGGGAAGGTCTGAATTTCAAAAAAGGAAAGCGTAGTTTGCTGCGTAATTTTGTGCCAAAAGGAAAACCTGCAAACTACTATTATAATACACGCAGGGGGTTGGGGTACGTTACACCCATATTGCCAGCAATGGTTCAATGCAAAGACGACGAACCAACCATCATATTCCACCTCTTCTTCCGAGTGGGACTCAGATCTCAGCATGGGAGTGATGTTCGAGAATCTCACTATTAATATGACTTCAAGCAGTCAATTGGAGCCAGCAGAAGCTACTAATGGAGAACTATGGGCTCAGCAATTAGATCTCCAATGGGAAAAGTGATTTGAACTGCGCGAACCACCTACCGAAGACAGGGTGATGCAAGTCAACTTGGGTAGTCAAGATCACCCTAAGCCCATCTTTATAAGTGAAAGCTTGTCACTTACAGAAAAGGAAGAATTGATAATACTCGTGAAGGAGTATATAGACGTCTTCGCATGGAACTACAAAGACATGTCCGGACTTGATCCACAAGTAGCCATGCATCGTCTGAATATCAAACCCGACGCCAAGCCAGTCAAGTAGTAGCAATGTCGGTTCTGCCCGAACATTATGGAGGATATTGACGCCGAAGTCCATAAGCTCATTGCATGTGGCTTCATACGGGGGGAACAACATCCAGATTGGGTTGCTAATATCGTTCCTGTCCTCAAGAAGAATGGGAAGATACGGATCTGCATCGACTACCGTGATCTCAATACAGCCTGTCCTAAAGACGAATTCCCACTGCCCATCACCGATGTCATGATTGACAATACATGTGGATTCGAAAGAATGTCTTTTATGGATGGTTTTTCAGGGTACAATTAGATCAAAATGTACCCCGACGACGAGAAACATACTTCGTTCCGAACACCCTTAGGGGTATACTGCTACCCGTGATACCCTTCGGGCTGAAGAACGCCGGAGCAACCTATCAGCGGGCAAATAGTACAATCTTCCGCGATCATCTCTGAAAAACGGTAGAATGCTATGTCGACGACATTGCTGTCAAAAGCCGCAACAAGGATGACCATCTTCGTGACTTGAGAACGATGTTCGACATAATGTGAGCGCATCAACTGAAAATGAATCAAACAAAATCCTTCTTGGGAGTTTCGAGTGGCAAGTTCCTTGGGTTTATTGTTACATCAAAAGGAATTCATCTTGACCCAGACAAGATCAACAGAGCATGCATCCACCCAGGAATCTTAAAGAGCTTAGAGGCTTGCAAGGTAGACTGGCTTACATTAGCAGATTCATCGCAAATCTCTCAGGCTGCTATCAACCGTTCACCCGACTCATGAAAAAGGGTGCTTCCTTCGTATGGGATCAAGCTTGTCAGGAAGCTTATGAAGACATCAAGAGATACTCACAAAACCTCCAGTCTTAGTGGCTCCCACAGCAGGAAAATCATTCTTACTTTATGTAAAAGTTATGGACCATTCTCTTGGTGCCCTCCTCGCTCAGAAGGATGACTATGGTCACGAATAGGCCATTTATTATCTGAGCAGGACTCTGATAGGGGCGGAATCTCGCTATAATCCTATTGAGAAGGAGTGCTTAGCTCTTGTCTTTGCCATTCAGAAGACACGACATTATTTGGTTAGCCAACCATACATGTCATCTCTATAGTGAATCCTTTGCGTCTTCTCATGACGAAGCCAGGATCATTGAATTCGAGATTAGCTAAATGGGCCCTTCTTTTGTCTCAATACGACATGATCTTTATCCTCAAAAGGCGGTTAAAGGTCAGGCCCTTGCAGAGTTCTTGGCTGCTCACCCAGTCTCAGAGAACTCAAAACTTCACGAAGATATTCCTGATGAAGTCTTCGACTCTAATGTAACTTCAGAGGATGAAGTTTGGCAGATGTTCTTCGATGGAGCATCTCGAATAGGTCCTAAAGGCAGGACCATTGCCGGAGTGGGGGTTGTGTTTATCTCCCCACAGAATCATGTCCTTCCCAGAGCGTTTTCTCTAACTGAATCATGCTCCAATAATGTAGCGAAATATAATGCTCTACTTATTGGTCTTCAGCTCGCCCATGGAATGGGGGTACGCTACCTCGAAGCTTACGATGATTCACAACTGATTATCAATCAGGTTAAAGGCGAATATGAGGTCCATCACGAAGACTTGGTGCCTTATTATCACACGGTCATCGAATTGACTAATCTCTTTGAAGGTTTCTACATCGGGCACGTGTCTTGATCTCAGAATACCAAGGCAGACGCTCTTGCTGCATTAGCAACAACACTAGCCCTGCCAGTCGACACCGAGTATCACCTCACAGTAGCAACTCGACACCTTGTATGCTCTAAGCATATGTTAAGAACCCGAGAAGCCTATAATGTCTCGACGGATCTTGAGCCGACAGATTGGCGATTTCCTCTCATCGATTATGCCTTACATGGTCTGCTGCCAGACGATCCTAAAGAAGTGGCATCCATCAGACGAAGGTCTCTCCGTTTCTACTACGATCCAACTCTGAAGACACTTTACCGTCGTTCATATGACGGTGTCCTCCTCCATTGCCTTTCCAATTCAGAGGCGCAGGAAGTGCTTAAAGAAGCACACGATGGCATTTGTGGAGCTCATCAGCCAGGTCCAAAACTTAAAGACAGATTGCATAGGCTTGGATACTATTGGCCAACCATGATAGCTGATGCAATCCAATATGCACGGAGGTGTAAAGCGTGCCAGATTCATGCAGACTTCATACACCAGCCTCCAGAGTTGCTCCACCCAACTGTTGCTTCATGGCCATTTGAAGCATGGAGAATCGATGTCGTAGGGCCAATCAGCCCCTCTTCAACAAGAGGTTACCGGTTTATCCTGGCAATAACCGATTACTTTTCAAAGTGGGTAGAGGCCATACCACTGGTAGAAGTCAAAACTTCTAGCATGGTGAATTTCATCAAACACCATGTCATCCATCAATTTGGTGTCCCTAGGCGGATCATCCATGATAACGGTCCCCAATTCATAAGCCAGGTATTCTATCGGTTCTGCGATAAATACCGAATTCAGAATGTAGCTTCAACTGCCTATAATCCCGCCGCTAATGGCTTGGTGGAAGCATTCAACAAAACAATCATCAAGTTACTCAAGAAGTTCGTCTCCTCGAATAAGCGAGATTGGGACGAAAAGCTTGGTGAATGTCTTTGGGCCTACCTAACCACGGTTCGGACCCCTACAGGCAATACGCCTTTTCCCCTGGTGTACGGGTGTGAAGCAGTCATTCCATTGAAATTCAGATGTCGTCATTACGAGTGGCTCTGACCACTAAAATCACATCAGAAGACAATGATCGGTTGCGTCTTCAGGAGCTCGAAGCCCTAGATGAGAAGCGACTACAAGCTCAGCAGCATATTGAGTTGTATCAAGCTCGAATCTCAAAAGCCTTCAATAAGAAGGTCAAACAAAGGGTCTTCCAGAAAGGAGATTTGGTTTTAACCGTCAGACGACCGATGATCATGACGCACAAAACCAAAGGTAAATTTCAGCCTAAATGGGAAGGACCGTTTGTAATAGAAACAGTCTATTCAAACGGAGCATACTGCCTTATGATTTCAGATGGCGATTTACTCATGATGCCGATCAATGGCAAGTTCTTAAAGAAGTATTATCCTTGATTAAGGATCATTCTCATGATCAAGTTAACACTACACCTCTGATCTAGACCTTCATATCCAAGGTACACGCAAAGAGAGCCTTTCTCTTCCTCCAAACGAGATCATGCAATCATAAACCCGTAGGAACCTGGTCATACATTGTTTGTCTCAAAGGAGAATCAAGATTACACATACCAAATGATTCAACATCCTTAACGGTTAAGGATAGAGGAAAATGTTGGCCCTTAAGCCCAACGTAAGTCCTCGACAACTCATCATGCTGAGGAGAATAGCATGGCTAGCCCGACTCAAACGGTAGTTGGTAAAGGCATATCAAACCCGTTGACAGCTGGGGATTTGCTAAAATCCTAAAGGACCTGTTCCCATTTGATTCCCTCTCCAAAATCACTTACCAATTCTCATCCATAGAATGGTTAGACCACATATACAGATCTTTCCATCCATTTCGCTGTTACGTTAACATTAAACCTATGACAGTGATCTTCTCGCTTTTCGCAATGAAAACGAGACCTTTTTCCAAATCCCATCATACCTTCAAACTTGTTGACATTTACAAAAGACAAGTTTTAGTCCGTCAAGGACTACCTTCTATACTTGTTAATATTTACAAAAGATAAGTATCACTTTCGAGCTTGGTGGCTTCTCAACCGGTTACGTCATTGCGACCTCTGAACCGGCAGATAGCTAAGTCTCACCTTTCAGTCCGTCAAGGACTACCCTCAAACTTATTGACATTTACAAAAGACAAGTTTCAGTTCGTCAAGGACTACCTTCTATACTTGTTGACATTTACAAAAGACAAGTATCACTTTCGAGCTTGGTGGCTTCTCAACCGGTTACGTCATTGTGACCTCTGAACGGGCAGATAGCCAAGTCTCACCTTTCAGTCCGTCAAGGACTATCCTCAAACTTGTTGACATTTACAAAAGACAAGTTTCAGTCCGTTAAGGACTACCTTCGAGCTTGTTGACATTTACAAAAGACAAGTCTCACCTTTCAGTCCGTCAAGGACTACCCTCAAACTTGTTGACATTTACAAAAGACAAGTTTCAGTCCGTTAAGGACTACCCTCAAACTTGTTGACATTTATAAAAGACAAGTTTCAGTCCGTCAAGGACTACTTTCGAGCTTGTTGACATTTACAAAAGACAAGTCTCACCTTTTTAGTCCGACAAGGACTACTTGGAGCTCATTGGCTTCTCAATCGGTTACGTCATTGCAACCTTTGAACCGACATATAGCCCAGTCTCACTTTTCAGTCCGATAAGGACTTTATTGAGCTTGGTGGCTTCTCAATCGGTTACGTCATTGCGACCTCTGAACCGGCAGATAGCCAAGTCTCATTATTCAGTCCAGTAAGGATTATTTTATCAAATGGCTGTAATGCAACTTGAAAGCGACAATTCAAAAGATAAAACAAGTTGGAAATACGATAAGGGAGTCAAAACAAAATTACTTTCATTGATTCCGAAAAGAAGGGATACATGAAAGCACATATATTACAAGCTATAAGGATGCTTCATAAGATTTGATCCGTTCTTCAAGAAAGGTCAGCCTTGTCTTCCTATCATCAGCAGCCCGGACAAGCGCCTGCGATCTCAGCTCAGCCTCATTAAAGCTCACCGTCTGGGCTAAGCGAGCTTCAACCTCAACCAAGGTTGCCCTCTGAGCTGACTCCTACCGCGAGAGTTCGTCACTCTGAGCCTTAAGCTGCTCAAGCCGCGCAGTCTCTTCAAGACGCACTGGTTCTGCCTTGGATAAAAGAAGATTAGCCTTCCTGATCATCTCCTTGGCCTTTTCAATTTTATCTTCAGCGTCAAGAAGAGCACTGCTAGAAGCATCTATGGCGTCCCCGAGCTCTACCTTCCTTGTTTCCAAGTATTTCAAGTCAGAAGAAATGGCCTTAGCAGCTTCCTGAGCGGCAAGATGAGCTTCGTGCATCTGAGCGACAAGGTGCGCAAGCTGCTCATTAATTAAAGACTCCAGGTCTGAATGGCTAAGACGGCTCCATTCGTCTACATCCCTCTCAAGTTGGCCTACCAGAAGTTCCAATACAGCGGCCTGGTTATCCCCTCTAAAGTCCCGGATACTCTCAATGCTTCGGGAGAGGACCACCTTCAAAGCAGAGAATGAGGTAGTCGAGCCTTTCAAAATCAAAGCGATGGATCGCTTCAAGCTCTTATAAAAGCTATCGACTAGCTCAGCCACGAATTCATTCTCGGCCTCAATCACTCCTGGCAGACCGGCAGCCTCTGAAGATTCCACCGGCTTTATTGACATTACTGTGTAAGGAATAGTAGAAGCACTGGCTGTAGCAACATGAGAGGTCGTCGGTGATCTCAGCGGAGTCCTCATTGAAACTAGTACACTAGCCACAACCGAGGTCAGACTAGTGACTATTTCTGGAAGAGCGGGCTCAACCACCAGTGTTGGAGAAGTAGGATTGGTAATCACCCTCAGCTCCGCACCTGGCAAGATAGATGGCGCTGGCGAAACTGATGGCACCTCACTCGTTGATATAATTGAAAGTGAGGTTGCCTCCGTGACTACCATCCCCTCAATCTTTGTTCCTCTGACTGGTTCAGGCTGATAAGAGGGTAGGTCACCATACAAAGCATCCAACTCAGCAGCATCCGCTACGGTCGGAGTGCTTACTTCACCCTGGATCCCTCAGGAAGACGGGTGGGCTCTCTTGAAGTCGACGCACCCAGAGGCGGAACACCTGCGACAAGACTTTGTTTAGGCAAGGCCCAACAAATAGCAAGAGTCAAAAGGTCAAAACAATACCAAAATATAATGTCGCCTTAATCGTCTTGACGGCTGCATCAGTCCCTACGGGATCCATAGGAAAATCTTTGGCGGAATCAACACGAATGGCCAGCCCACCTTCGCTTGCCGAACCCTCCGTGGTCCACCCAAAGGAGCTAGAAGCTTCGGGACTTCCTTTCGAAGTCCGGCGCGCGAAGGACCTACATCAGTCGCATCATCTCTGGATCCTTCTGAGACGGCGAAATAGCCAGCCTCGTCGCCCTCTTTATAAGTAAACAAGGGATCATAATGCTCCCCTTGTTCTCCGACAGCTTCAGCTCTCGGGCTTCTCACCGCCTCAGTTCTTACATCACAAAGCAAATAATGAGCTGTCCGAAATACATAAAAAGTATATTACAAGGACGAAGCTGATCTTACCCAGGTCCGGAGCGGCTTCGCCAGTAGTTGGTTTAGGAGCTGACAATTCAGTTGCTAATAGGGCAAGAGGAGGAAGCACTGCAGATGGTTCACCCTCTATAACAACTGTAGGAGCGTAGCGATGAGGCTTCTTCACTACCCGCTTCCTGCGAGATCCACCCTCCCGCTTTCGTTTGAAGTGGACGTCGGGATCTTCTTCTTCCACTTCTTCAACATCAGCATGTTCTATGGGGGCCGTCCCTACCACGCCAGAAGCAGCTGCTGGAGTCTCAGCACCTGTATCCGCTTCGAAGCGAGGACTCCCCGCATCCGAGGCTTCACTGTCATCAACGGCAATGAACTCCCCGAGGCCTGGGACGCGAACCCTTTTACCCTCGCCCTTCTCAGTGACTTTCTGCTTTAGCCGCTGAGAAATTAACTTCACACCAGAAGAATTAACAGAGAATCCGAGGGGTGTGGAGTTTGAGGTTGCATACCACTGACAGAATCCCAGGGTCATCAGAAGGTTCGGAGTCCTTTGCAGCATGCACAGCCGCGCCTCGGTACAGCCTGCAATGAAGAACCGCCAGGCACGGGCCCCATCGATGTGGCTCCCCATGAAAGCCAGATTGATGTTTGGGTTGCCCACGTACAGTTGGTCATATCCAAACTGACGGACAAACCGACTTGGAACATAAGGCTCCAAGTAGCAGATGTCCCCGCTTCTATACAATAAATGTGAGGGCCGAATGCTGACCAGCCACTCAAAAATTCCCTGGCTCAATGACGTTTGCCCTCCCCTTACGTCTTTGAACTCCTCTTCATAGCCCGCATCCCGAATATAGGGGAAGCAGCGGAAAAGGCTATAGACGTCATAGCGATTCAGCAACTTACGGAACGCAGCCACGTAAGTCCTCAGCCATGACATCCCTCGAATCGACGGAGAAGCGCCGTTCGAACACTTCTGGGGGGTCCTCTCCAGCTTCGATCAAGGAGGGACAGTGAAAGGCAAACCATGCCTTCAACGGCAGACCTATCCTGAGGTTTAGTCCGTCATAGGGCAAAATAGTCCCCTTTCCCCACTTCGTCGTTGGTGGCCTACAGAAAGCCTCCGTCAATGCGCAAAGGCCTCTCTGAATACAGCATACCATGGCCGGAAGAAGTCCTAGAGAACGACCATGGACTAGACGAACGGCAGGCAACAAGACAGTCGGATGAATGACGTCGCCAGATGAAGACGACACCACACATCTCTTCAACCAAACCGTCAAGAAACCCGCCAGAAGTGCCTTCCGAGATGTCGGCCGACGAGCCTGGTGGTAGAAACTCCGAAGAATATCGCCTTTTTCATAGGGGCCGTCATCTTCTTCCAAGATTAGATCCCCTTGAGAATGCTTTTACATCCGGCGAAAGATGTCTTCATCAGCAAATTCACAATAAGCCACCACAGGAGTATTTTCCATATCTGGGAACAAATAATTTCCCCAGCTCTTCAAGCTGCATGAAGCTCCCTTACTGCTCCCATGCATGCTGGAACAAATGTACAAGTGACACATAACTCCCGTAGGTCTCAAACAAGGCGGGCTCCTGCTTCTCCAGAAGTGCCAATTCTGCCTCGCATGGGAAATATTCTTCATATGGGAGAGATCCCAAAGGCAGAACAGAGACTTCCCATATCTCGTGCAGAGCCATGCCCAGTTTGCCAACAGGGGTGAAGAAAGTCCCTGTAACCGGGCAGTATAACTCGAAGGTGGCGTAGAAGTTCGCTACGCTCATCTGAATGCCGTAGCAGGTCGCCCTGATGGCCTCATAAAGATTCAGCCTCTCCAAATCCTCCTCGAAATGAGCAAGGACATATAGAGTCAAATCCCTCCACCATGCCTTCAGAGGGAGAATCCACCCTGGGGTCCTGAAATCGGTGGCTGGGTAGTTCCCAGAACTTTAAAGAATTGATTGCCAAGGTCTGTGCCACCACAGGATTTTCTCCCACTGGGAAGTCTGGCAGTACATTCCCGGGGTGTAGACCCATTATGCAGTGAGGAGGCCCCATCCTTGTGTAACCAGGTGAGGGAAGTATCAATTTCCCTACGTGAATGGAGTCAGTACTCTGACTCACTTGCCCTACATCTTCCGAGCCTTCATCACACATTGGAGGAAAGACAAGGGAAAATGCCGCTTGTTAGACGGAAGATGGAACTTCTCGCCATCCAATTGGAAAATCCGGCGATCATAGTCGGCGCCGCGTCTCCAAACATGAAGCCGGGCTTCTGATAGATTCTTCGGTCAGAATCTTCAAAGGGAGCAGTTGTTAAGATGCTCCTCATGGTGCGTTGATCCCCACCATAAATAAGTGTATCTCGAGCAGGAGAACTCCGCTCACTAAAAAGCGAAGCCTGCCCTTGGAATTGCAGGCTGACATTATCGTTTAATCCCCTAGCTGTGCCGAAGAGACTGTTTAAAGGACCAGGAGTGTAGTACACTGCGAGAACAAAGGAAAAACTATGATTAGTTCATCAGCCAAATAAGGGTTAAAACAAGAAAGCAAATTTGATAAGGCATAGCCTCGCTCTCTGAGCGAAGCTGGCCTGATAATAGCCTCGCCCCGAAGCTTAGCTTCGCAGCTGCAGCGTAACTCCGCATCCCACACGAAGGCAGGATGCAAGAAAATATCCATGTGTTAGCTTCGCTTTAGAAGCTTAGTCTCGAACAACAGAATGCAACAAAGCCCTAAGGGCTAACTTCGTCAGAAGGATATTATGGTCCATAGACTATTTCAGGGGCATCAAAGTCGTTCTCAGTTACATGTCAAAGGACAACTTCGCATCCTGTCATTCAACAGGATGTGAACCGCTTAAGGATAGCTTCGCTTGGAAGCTTAAAGAAGAACTCTTCAGTTCTTAGATTCCCGATCAAGAAATCAAAGAAAATTCGGGGAATTGAACTCCCTAAAATCACAAGATTATGATTGATCATCCTGGATTCATTTAAAGACAGCCAGAAATCGGCTTTAAGAGAGAGATGGCAATCTCTGATCAAAAGGAAAAAATCCCTACCGGCGATTGGTCGTTCGATGACCGGAGGAGGAGAAGGACCCTTCGTTGCAGAGGTTGCGACCACTTTTCCCTCTCGTCTCTTAGGAGCCATTGAAAAACTGTGAAAGTTCTTGAACTTTTGAACGAAGAAGAAGAAGAAAAGAAGAAGAGTCAAATGCTCTAGAAAATTCAAAGAGAAGTGATAACTTTCTCTCTCAGCCCGATCGGGCTTTTATAGGCCGATGATCGCCTGAAACGACGCCTCGAAAAGAGCAGAGGCTGTCATTTCAAATTAATTTGAAACGGCGCCTAAAGCACCTTCCCGAGAAGCGCTGATTCAGCCTTACTAAGGGCTAACTCCGCCATAAGTCAAGTGCTGACTTAGCGCGACGTATCGATAACTTCGCCGAAAAGCGTGCCTTAGCTCCGCTAAAAGTACAGTCCGAACTTCGCAGAAAATTCATGCAAGCTTCGCCAGAAGCTCGTTCATGATTCAGAAAGGATTTTGTCTTTATCTTCGTATGAAGTCTAGCTCCGCCGAACCAATTCAAAGTGAAGGATGAGCAGAAACTGAACTTTTATTGATTTAAAAGGGAAGGTACATTGATACTATTACATCAAGGTTGTATTTTATATAACAGAATCATTTGCTCAAAAGGCGTACAAGTGGTCCTATATACTTTCAAGCCAAACCAACTAGACACGAAAGGCCTTCCTCCTGCACAAGGCTGTAATCCTTCGCATAATGACAGATGGTGCCACTAGGACAGATGGTGCCACCAGGAAGCTGGATCTTCCTTCAATTGGCAAAGGAAGTTGGATCTTCCGAAGAACTGATCGCCACCAGCAGGTTGGATCTTCTTTGATGAAAATTGACAATGGAAGGATCCGAGACCTTACAGGTGACGTCCGCTTTCTCAAAGTAGATCATCTCGGATAAGCGACTACCAGCTTCGCCTCGAAGTGGATCATCTCGGATAAGCGACTGCCAACTTCTTCTGGAACACACATCAGCTGCCCCAGTTTGTCACTCCTCTTAGGATTAAAGTTTCGACTGGAAAAGCAAGAGGCAACTTTCTGGTCTGTTTTATCAAGTCACAAGATTGGCGAATATAGCTCACTGCGATGCAAACTGAAACAAATTAGCAGTAAGTCAAAGGAAAAGCTGCAAAAATGCTAAGTCAAATTCTTTGAGGCGAAGCAATTTATATCCGATTCAGTTAAGGATGATTTCAGTTAAGCAGAGGATAGCCTCGCTTGCACAGTAATGATGAGCTAGCTCAGCATAAGCCAAGTCCTAGTCTCGCCTATATGGCAAAGCCAGACTGACCCTGAGGGACGCAGTCTTAGCCCCACCGATATGGCAAGACTGGCTCAACCTTGGAGAGACTAAGTCCCAAGTTTTGCCTAAATGGCGAACTTAACAAGCATGCAATGATTTTCCTTTGTTCAAAATATAGCTTCGCTGGGAAGCTGGGCTGAAACCCTTCTCTGTAGGTCAGTCTAATACAAACAAAGACAAGGGAAATCAATCCCTGAGGCAGTTGTTAAAGCTAAATTAAGGGAGTTAAACTCCCTAAAAGTGATCAGTCTATTGGTGAAGTCTCAGGATGACCGAGACTTACAGGTCCTTGGCCGGGTAATGACCAGAGTGGGCATCCCCACTAGTTCAGAGATCTGAGTATCTCTCTCTAATAACCAAGAGAAGAGAAGAGCAGACCACTTCTCTTCAGAGGACCTCAGGTGTCCTATTTATAGGCCTCATGGCCTGAGCGCTGTCGCTTCAAGCATGGAAGCGCGAGCGCATTAAAGGCATTTATTGAGCCTTGAGAAAAGGAACGGTTTCCCTCGAAACCGTGTAAGGAGGAAATGATCTTCTTCATAAAGGCATTTATTGAGCCTTGAGAAAGGGAATATTCTCACTTGGAAGCGCACAAGGGAGGATGATCTCCCTCAATTAATGCAAGAGAGGTTATTCTAACCTCGAAAAAGGAGCAATCCTTCTCGTAACTGGCCGAAAGCGGTTGACCTCGGGAAAGGAACAACATTCCAAAGCGAACTTATTCCGGGAGCTACCCAGACGCGAAGCTACCCAGAGTCGCGAACCTATATGATTCTTTGGCGAATCTATCCCAATGCAGGATTAAAAGCAAAGCTGAACTCAACCACCATGGCGATATTCGTACTTCACATACCACCGATCAAAGCAATTCAAAGTATTTCGAAGTCTGAGCCATTGCAGACTTTCAAAAACTTTAAAGGGGGTCTTATTGACACTCTAAAAAAGACAAGATTCTGACTGGCTTGAACAATGTCTAAACTTATTGACATTTACAAAAGACAAATGAAAGATAGGCTGATTGGTCCGAACAATATCTAAACTTGTTGATATTTACAAAAGACAAGCGATAGACAAGCTGACGACCAGTTCTGTACTTGTTGACATTTACAAAAGACAAGCAACAGATAAGCTGACGACCAGTTTTCACCCATCTCCGAGGGACAAGGAAGCAATTTGGACTCTACTGATCAGACAGTAAGCCCCAATTGTCTCTAAACAGACCTCAGCAGGTCTAAGATGCTAGCACTTAGCATCACATGAGCCCAAAGAGACAGCCTCGCTTGAGAGGTTAAGATCATCCAACTTCGCCTTGAAGCCATTCACAGCTCCGCCAGGAAGCTAACTTATAGCTTCGCCTGAAGTACTCAATTAACTCTACAAAGAGTTAGCTTCGCTTGAAGTCACACGCAACCGCGCAGAAGGATGTTCGGTAGCTTCGCCACAGACGATATCTAGCTCCGCTGAAGAGCTGTCTTCCATCTCCGCCACATGCGCCTTCCATCTCCGCTGTGAGCTTGACGCGGGCAGCGCCGCTGCGGGTCCGTCATGGTCAACCTTTGACCAATTAAATCTCCAGATGAGATCAAATCTAATCAAGATCAAGATTAAATCTAATCAAGATTAAATCTGAAATCAAATTTGGCAGTTGATTGCCATAATCTCTTGACTCTCCTAAAACAAGTAAAAGGATCAGGGAAAATCTTCCAATTATATGGAAAGGATCAAAACAGATCAAGAAGATCAACCGACCTGCTATTTCTAGCTTCGCAGAAGCTGATCCTAGCCTCGCAGCAAGGCTACTTTCCAGATTTGAACTGATTTGATTCAATCTGTTTTCAAGGGATAATTATACCCCTGCTCTCCCTATAAATAGCCCACCAGGGGCACAAGGAGAGAACACACACGCATACGATACGCTCCAGAGAGACGATAGACTTCTCGAGAGGACGCACCGTGCAGGAACAGAGATCTACTCTCTTTCTTCCAAGAATTTAGAGACTTTAGAGAATCACTTCTCTAATCAGGGTGCTGAAACCCAAACACCTTCCTTCCTCGCAAGGAATTTTTGGAACCAGGCGAGAAGGAATTCCTAAGCGAAGGCGGTTTTGAGAAGCAACAAGAGGGTTCTACCAACCTTCTGTTCTCCGATTCCCCGAACCAGGCGAGAAGGGAATCTCATCGCTCGCATCATCTAAGGGACAAAGTGGTCGGGCGCTGACCAGACTCCTATCGGTACACTTCTCCAGAATCTCTGAGGAGATCTACTTGTAATCTTTTGTGTTACTTGTAATTTAGCTCCTCGACCCTTTTTTTTTTGTAAGTTTTCCCCTTTGCAAATCAATGGAAGACACTCCCTCTAGGTGTACTTACAAGGGTCACCGAACCAACACATATACTACTTCAAATTCCAAGTAGGGAATGTAGTATTTGAACTATGCTATTTTGTCTAGTTTATTCATTGGCACTCTTAAGGGAGTCGCCTTTGAGTGGTTCATGAAACTTCCTGCCGGCTCAATTAAAACATGGGCCGCACGGGCTAACCTCGAGAAGTTGTTTTGACTCGTTTCTTTGAAGATGATTAAGAGATCTCGGTGCCGACTCTCCTTGTAGCCAAGCAGTAGAAAGGGGAGTCTATCAAAACTTTCATCGAGAGATTTCGAAGCATGACGCTTCGTTGTCCTAGCGGCATGACCCAGCCCTCACTGGTCGAGACATGCCATCACAATCTGCAAACTTTTCTACTCGCTCAAATGGAGGCGGCGGAATGTCGCATTTGGAAGCAGTTGGTTCTACAAAGAGAACAAGCAGAAGAGATCATCGCTTGGGTTAGGGCTGAAGAAAAAAATAGCAAGCTGAGACCCGATAAGTCAATGCGGCGCGCACAAGAGTCATCTTCTCAACTAAGAAGAAGGGATACTCTGGTGATAGAAGTGAAATCACCTTCAAGGACCCAATCAGTTAAAGGAAGCATGGCTTCTGGTCAACCACTGGAAACAAAACGTGCTCCTTCAAGAATGAGCACGTGGTCTCTTTATTCAAGTTACTCCAAAAGAGTAACAAACTCAAGCTTCCAGAGATCAGACGCCTCGAAGAGGTGGGGAAGACGGAAGATCCCAACTACTGTTTATATCACAGGATGCTGGGATACCCTACCAAGAACTACTACATCTTTAAAGATGTCCTTCAGGCTTTGATCGATGCGGAGGTATTGAAGCTTCCTCCAGAGCAGAAGAAGGTAACCGCCAATATGACGGCCACGTCACCAATTCAATTTGGATAAAATCTTCCGCTAGCACCAACCGAAGTGGTTCCCATTCCTGAAAGGGGAACTCCGATTGGCCATTATTGATCCTCACCACCAGAGGGAGAAAGGACTTATCCCCGTCCATACTCCTTAAGGAGAGATAATGTAGGTCTATCCTAATATTGTCGAAAGCCAGCAGTGGACAACTGTCATGAGCATAAGGTCCAGAGGCAAGGCTAAAGTATCCTCTAGTAATGTGGTGAGCATCTCTACACGAGAAACTGAGGAAGATGTCTCCTCCCTTACTAGTTCGGGAGATGACTAGTCTGCCCTTGTTGCTGACACGGACATACCCCCCACATCAAAGACTCGACCCGATAGGCATTATCTGAACTAGTTTTGCGAGCTGGTAGCAAACTCCCCACAACCAGCTGAGGAGACAATCAAGCAGTCCACGAGGCATCCATGAAAAAACAGAAAGAGCTTCAATATGTTAAAACTCTTTCGAAAAAGCGGTGCGGGACTATTAACTCTCTTCTGTTTTGATGTCTTGACTCAACTAGCCAACATATTTGCTCGTATTACTTTCTATGAGCTTCTGAGGCTTTCCAAGCCTACAAGAGACGCTCTAAGAGAAGCTTTAGCAGATGCAGAGATTTTTGTAACCCAGATTCTTGCTACATGTCAAGAGAAAGACGACAACCATTGCCACCATGCCTCGAAACAGCTTCCATACATCACCTTCACCCCAGAAAATAAGAAGGTCAAATGGAAGCATGACAGACCAATGTACTACAAAGGATATATCAGATCATCTGAAGTGAGCAGTATTCAGGTTGATCTCAGATCCGCATTGAGTATTATGCCCCGCAGGGCCATGCAATATTTGGGGATCCCCACCCATCGATTGAGCGCCACTTAGACAACCATCTATAGCTTAAAACCCAATAGTACGCTCTCAATAGAAAAAGTCATGCTCAGATGTCAGATTGGGGACCTGAAATCAGAGGTGACATGTTATGTCATCGATGCTGACATCTCGTACAATCTACTGCTGGGATGAGCTTGGATTCACCGCAACGCCATCGTCCCATCCACTCTTCATCAAGTAATAAAGTACATTGGTGAAGATGGAAAAGTGAGAACATTGATTGCCGAAAGGAATCCGTTCAAAGGAGTTGAGATTATTTTACTGATTCTCTTCTTTATCAGGATTCTCTTGAGGCTGATGAGAATTCACACCCAAAAGAACTTGACTCTGGCAACGAAGCAGATACAGAGCCAGAAGAAGACGAATGTCTCTGAAAATAAACCCTCTTGTAACGAGCATTGGCAAGCTCGATTCTGATACCACCACTGATGTTGAAGGCGAGTGGTTCATTAATGAAGATCTAGATTTCGTTTACTTTTCTGAATTTGCTTTAGATTCTGTGCCGTCAGATACTAGCACTGACGTGACAGTGATCCTTGGTCAGTAATGAATGCCCTAACTCATTGCATGCACTAACGAAGTCATCCCTCATGATATGCAAAAAGATAGGAGATGCATATAATGCCTTCTTTGAAGTACCCGCCAGACGAAAAGGTCAAAAGCTTTTATTCGGGCGGATTGACACGGAGCCCGTTGTTTGGTCCGGAAAAAATTTAGAGGATCGTAATAAAATTTTCTTGAATCAAATGAAAGATTACAATAATCTCAAAAATTCTGATTACAAGAGAGAGAAGATGTTCAAGCTTAAATCTTTTCTTTGTTTAATGTTGGATTCTTGATGTAGCAGTGGAAAGTGAATCTTGTTTTTCATTGACCGGGTGAACGTCACAATGTTCTGGGAATCTCCTCTTCGGACTATAGATGGAGTGACACAGCTCCTGTCCAATGAAATCTCAAAGAGACTTGAGGTAAGAACAAACTTATACTTAGCAAGTTGTTTAGAAGAGTTGAACTCTTAAGTATTTCTCAGTTAGAAGCTCTGATCAAAATTCTTCCAATCGACCCCTCTTCAGTAGCCAATTGAGTTATTTATAGGGGTTTTAGGGGTAAAACTGTCCCCTAAAAATCCTTCATAATAGGGGTTAACTCCCTCATTATGTGGGCAGTAATTGACCCAGTAATGAGGGCAGTTATAATCGAGACGCAGAGCTTCTCTGTAATCGGGACACGGTCTTCGAGCCTCGCATTTTGGATGCCGACTCTGAACCTTGCTAGACGCGGGTTTCAAATTCTACCAGACGCGGGCTTCATGCTCTGCGTCTTGAGCTTGCAGTGATGTCAAGACGTGGGCTTCGAATCTCCCGTCTTGGTGTTGCATTGATGCAAGGACGGATAAAGAGTCGCGTCTTGATTATTACAGTGCAGCTGGGACGCAGGCTTCAACCCTCGCGTCTTGGTACTGTACTGATGTTGAGGCGCGGGCTTCATGCTTTACGTTTTGGCATTTATAGTGCAGCTAGGATGCGGGCTTCGACCCTCGCTTCTTGGTACTGTACTGATATTGAGGTGCGGGCTTCATCTCTGCGTCTTGCCTTACACGAGTGGCTATAATTATTTTCTCGTCTGGAGATTAGCCTCTCATCTGGAATATAGACTCTGTTCTCTGATGACTTATTTTCGGTGATTTTTAGACAGTCTACAGGACCCCCTCAAAAGTTTTCAAAACTCCGTGGTTGACTGAGACGGGATTCGAAATCCTATGGACTTTTCTCTTCGCAGCAATGCTCTCAAAGACTGACTAATAATCTTCTGAGATATCTTGTGCTTGATTTTGTCTGGATTTTGGTCTCCGTGAGTGCACTATTAAACTCTTTGAAGCCACTAGATCATTGTGAGTATCTGGATACGCAGTCTGGATCTCCTCGATGCTCTGAGCTGGTTGTTGGTGTACTGTTGAACTTGGGGTAAAATAGTCATTTGCTTATGCCAGTGTACTGTTGAACTGATTGCAGAAGAAAAAACTGAACACAAGTCTTGTAGACACAGAGGTCATGTTGCCTTTGAAACGCGGACCTCATCTGAAGTAGAAATGCAATTTTCTCTCTTTTTCATATTGGAGAGACGTGAACATTGAACCGAAGACGTAGCTCTTACTTTGTTGAAATAACGTGGACTTCAAGGTGGTGACGTCGTCCTTCTTCGAAGAGACGCGGTCTTGCTAAACGCGAGACTCACGTTTTGGGACATTGTCACGTGTCTGGCAGAGCTGAGGAGACGCATTTCCCTGATACGCGGGGATCATATTCAAGGCGCGTGCCATGTGTCGGGGGGGCTCGAAGAAAACAACCTTCCCCTTGATATGCGAGGATTGTGTTCAAGGCGCGTGCCACACGTTAGGCGGAGAATGGGCTCGAGACATGTGTCACATATCTTGGTGGATTACAGTGTCTATAAAAGACATCAGTCTTTTCAAGAGACATCATTAGACTCGTTTCTTTTCCACTGAGCCCTGCGTTGAGGACTTTCTGAACTTAAGAAAAGCTTAGAGCTTTTTCCTTCTTTCGTCTTCGATACAGAATTCACAGTCGAAATGGCCCGAAAATAAAGCCTGTGGCTTCGTCGTCGAGCATTGTCACTCTAGAGATGCAAATGGTCAGCTCTTCCACGCAGGAAGCCCCCATTTTAGGTAAAGAACCATTCGACCTGATTTTCGCCATTAAGAGATTTGAAGAGTTATCTTAACTCTTAAGTCTCTTCTGAACTGAACCGCCTACGCGAGGCTTACATCCGCGTTTTTAACATTCAGATGCGGCTTTTGCGTTGGTAGGCAAGACGCGGGTTGACGACTCTGCGTGTTTGCTTCATCAGCTTCGATCCGTATCTGCTTGTTGAACACAGCCTTCGTTGAGCCTCGTGTTTGATCCTGACACTTAGAGAAGTTTTTTAAGTGGGAGAGTTTAGACGCGGATTTGATGTGAGCCTCGCGTCTTTGAGGTTGGACATGGGCTTCACTGAATCTCGCGTCTGGGTTCAACACTTAGAAAAATTTCTAAGTTATGAAGTTCAAAATGCAGGCTTCATGTGAGCAACGCGTCTTTAGGTTTAGACGCGGGCTTCGTTGAGCTCCGCGTCTAGACTCAACCCTGCGTCTGAACTTCCAACACTTAGTCATTTCTCTTTTAGATTTCTGATTGTGTGTTGTCCTCTTTGCAGTGCGATATTCCTCGAATCCTCTGTCCAAGAAGTACCATTTTGAGCACGTAGGTGGCGCTGACCCGAATCTGACCTTCGTGCTTCCAAGGACTACTCCAGTGTTTGCTCGAAGTCAAAAGAGCGTCGGGATAAGCTCAGCACTAGCATGCTGACCTTCCGGAGATCATGACCAATGGGCTATTCGAGTCTAACACTCATGTTGTGCTGAAGAAACCTGACTTCATCTTTTGTGATGCTATCATTATGGAAGATAGGGTTTTGTATGACGGAGACTATAAGTGGCTCCGTCAGATAGGGGACAAGAAAATTTTCCTTCCCAACATGGAGAGGATGTACCCCTTGGCTTATGTTCAACCACGTCGGTACACCGCGCCATGGAGTGGGACCTTCTCAGTCTATCTCTGGCGTGTCCCTCAGCAAATTAGGTGCAAAGGAAGCTGTAGGTTCACCTAGAGGGGGGTGAATAGGTGATGGCTAATCTAATGGTCACTTAATGCCAAATAATGCGGAAGTAAAAACTATTATGACCTAAACAAAACTCTTACACTAAACACCACGTATAACACAAGAGTGTTGCTGAATTCCCCGTGAAGGGCTCTGGACAAACTCCTCTAGATTCTCCTAGATAAGGGTTGAGGTGCCGCGTTGGCTCTCTTGGTTGAATACAAGTGTTAGCAAACAAACCCAAGCAATATATCAATATGAGCACAAATGTATATCAAGCATATAATGATAAACACAATAAAAGTATGCAAGATATAAACAAGAGACAAAGAGAGAGAGAAAGTGAGCAATCGCAAACACAAGGATTTGTTTCGAGGTTTGAGCACACTTGCTCTACATCCCCGCCTTCGACACACGAAGGATTTCCACTATAATCGATCCCACCGGATCACTCGGTGCCGCAACACCTACAACGAGTTCCCACTAGAACTCCTTGGACTCTCTCTAGTCCGTACACACCGCAAGCCCACCGGCTCGCCGAGGCCGCATCTCAACAACAAGTTCGCACCCGAACTCGAAAAACCGCGGACACACACGTCCGCCTCCTCAAAGTACAAAGTAGAACTTTGGTGATCACAACTCTTGATCACCTAAAATCCTCTCACAACAAACTCCTATAGGTAGATATAGCAATGGATGGCTCAAGTGTTGTGTGAGAAAACAAGGATGGAAATGGTGGAGGAAAACTCAAGAAAATCTCTTTTAACCACTCTTGATAAAACTCTCCTTTTGATTGGAAATATTTGCTCTAAATCAAGTGGAGGAAAACCTCTAAATAGTTTAGGAAAACTGGTGAAAACTCACTTGAAAATCTTGGAGAAAAACAATGCCCAAACCCCCAAATTTATAGGCTCAGAAAAACTAGCCGTTGGGGTCTGTCAGGCCTGTCGGTCGATCGTCCGCCGACCGGCCAACGGTCATATTTCAGACCGTTTGAGCCATCGGTCGACCGTTCAATCGATCGATCTAGGATACAGAGAGCAAGTCTCTCTGTCCGGTCAGCCGTCCGGGGCCTTTCCAGAGAGCAGAGCTCTCTGGACGGTCGACCGGGCGGTCGGCCGGCCCTCCTGCCAGAACTGGCGTGCACGTCAGTTGGCTACCACCTTCATCCCGGATTGGTTAGAGCTGAGTATTCGAAAGGAGAAACCCCTCAGTTGGCCACCACCTTCATCAATCAATTACTGAAGGCGAGGGGTGATTTTCCCACTGATTTTCGTCCGATCGGGTGGGTCCACTGTACCGACAAGTCATGGTGGGGTAGGATGGTTGGATTTGTTCTCGCTGAGCTCAGGGATTTGCTGGAGCAGGTGGGATTATATCATTTGGTTAGGGCCGTGTAGTATGGCCTCCCGCAGAGCTCCCATCATTTTTATGGCATCTTGGAATGTTACAATCCTCTGGCAGGTACATTTTTTATTGCGGTCGGAGAGATGGGGCTCGCTCTTCATGAGTTGTATAAAGTCTCAGGGTTAGTAATTGGAGATGCCCCTTTGAAGAGTATGTCCCGACTACTAAGGAGCTTCACCTATTGAAGAGGGAGGATCCTCAAGTATTTGAGACTTACTGGGAAGTGTTATGCCACTTCCATATTTGCGGTCAAATATCCATCTGGAGGAACATGGGCGTTAAACTGACGTCTTCGGCGAGCTACTTGTTCAATAACATAAATGACAAGTCTAACCCAGTGACTAGTCTGACCCTTGTAATGATAAAGAGATTGCAGAGAGGATCAGTGCCTCCACAAGCTCGTATACGACCGAGTCGAATGAGGATACTTTCAAGCCCAATACGGTTTTTGAAAGTTTTCATTATCAGGCCCGGATTCCATATCTGACCAGGCTCTACTGGCGGGCTTCCTCATATTGTGGTTGAAGCATTGTGTAGTGCCAACGCTGTCGCATGTAGTGATCGTCGCCGATGTGGTGTACCCAGCAGTCCTGCTAGCGCATGAAAAGTTAACCTCTCTTCTTCATTTGATGGTAGCAGGCATCCAAAGTGGCTTGCGGGTGTTGACCAAAAGCCTGTGCCAAGTGGAGGCTATTGTAGACTCTCAGGGCTGACCAGTGGTGAATTTAGAAGGAAGGCCAGAAGTGAAGACTCCCAATCCCACAGTCGAGCTTCCGTACACATACCTGATGCCTGGTACGTCATACACTTCCCATCACTAATGACGGCGGTGTCTCCCTCAGAAGGCTTTTTTTCTTTTGTGCAAAGGCTGGAGAATTCGACACAGTACTATATGTACTATGTCTGAAAAACTATTCTCAGCGTCTCATATTATCAGCTTGATCGATGCTTTCCCGAGATTTCTGGTGCATCCTATGGGGATAAGTTTGCCGACCTTACAGGACCAGATGATTTCACATGGCTACCATCTGGAGTCTTTTGGTGGCTCATCAACATTCGGCCCGACTATCTGGTCTTTCGGCAAGGTGATTCATGTACGATCGAGCCTTATATGTCAAGTCGCTTTGCTAGGCAGTTTGGTTACGATCAACTATATGTCGGCAACCCCAACACTAGACTCCGTATCAGTGGTAACCTATTTGAAGGTGCCTGAGAGTGGTATTACAGTGTAGCTGGGGGACAAGGGCTATTTTTCGTCTGCCTCACAGGACGTCGAACTGTTATACAAGCCTTGGTTTTGCACATGGTACTTCCTGGCTAGCAGGGTGCCCGGCTTTAGAATGAATACTTCTTGTATTAGGGGTATTAAGGTATCTTATCAATCCAAGTTGGGTTCCAAGAGATGCATACAAGGGATGAGGGAGTACCAAGAGGCTAAGAGGAAGGAGGAGGTGAGTCTAGGAGGGAGATTGGAAGGACTGGAGCGGCCTTGGTGTTGGAATCTGGCGCGAGACCTGCGGAGGAGCACCCTGTCCGGAGGGCTCGACAAGTCGTGTCTAAGCGTCCTTCCTCCACTTCTCAGGGTGAGCCCAGCCCAAAGAAGGTTAAGAAAGGGTGAGGCTGAAGTTTCGACCCAGATGCCTGAAGTAATCCCTCCTAGTGCTGAGGAGCAGGAGGAGGAAGAAGAAGAAAGGAAGGAGATTCAACACTTCGTCCCTGAGGCTTGCGTAGTAGGGGCCCTGCGATCCTGGTGGAGGGAAAGCCTACAGGTGAATCCACCATGGCTGCAGGGACTGAAGGGCATGAAGAGGTGGTGGAAGGGCTTGAAGTTGAGATTCTAGGAGTTTCAACTTGGCCTGGAACTTCTCCGACCCATAAGAGAAGGGCAGAAGTGCAACAACCTAGGTCTCCAGTGTGTTGATGCCTACCTCGCGGGTTGTTGAGCCCAGCCCTACTACCGGGTTCTTCGTAGTAAAGCCCCGATCATTGAGACTTCTTGGGTCAATTGTCATCTTCATCGTCTGAGGAGCACGAATATTATTCCGGCGAAGAAGTTAACTTCGGCGATGAACCCACTCTTCCTGATATCAGCAAATTCTCGCATATATTAGAGGAAGAGATGTAGGGGTACATCCCTGCGATGGTTCCGCCAACAGGAGAGATTGCTACCACTGAGGGTATTTCTTCTGTTCTTCTTAATTGTTTCTCCGTCAGGTTAGAAAATTTTTTTAACATTTCCTTTGAATTTCTTCTAAAGGTGGATACCGCTAGCAAAGACACAACTTGTTCTTACATTGAGAAGATGATCCAGGAGCTGGCCCAGCAAGAAGACCTAGAGCTACTGGGATGCCTCATGAGGGTGTAACCGCCGAGATCGGGGAACCCTCATCCCAAGTGCTTATCTAAAGATTTATCATCTTCAGAACCTCAACTTGTAAGAGAACGAGGATGTATCATATACTCTTGTTTTCATTATTACTACTGACATTAATGTTATGATTGCTGAGAGTACTGGGGTAGCTCAAGTGGAGGCTCCAGTGGTAAAGTTGGTGCAGAGGACAGCACAGTTCAAGCTTCGGCTGGTGAACCCAGTGCTGTAGAGTTTGTTGCTGCCTCTATCGCTATGGAGGCTACCACAACGACCGTTACGGAGGTGTTGGCTGTGACCTCAATGCCGCATGAGCCTGCTGTTGGCCTTATCCCTGCACAAGTTGAGTTTGCTCCTGTCTTCATGGATACTACCCGTACTATCATAGAAAGGGGATCCGGGAGTGCATCAACAGGGTTATCTCCAGCCACCGACATCATGGAAGAATTAGCGCATCAAATGGTGCAATAATTTTTCACCTCCATGAAGTCTTGCATTGAGTTGGTCCTTTCTAGGGGAAGTTCCTTTGAGTTTGCCGGATGCTTCTTGAGAATCAGATTGAGAACATCCGTCACACTGGAAGCCCTGAGCAAGCTAGGGCGTATCTGACATTAGTTGAACAGCTGGGGATATGCATAAGGGAACTAAAAACCCTAGAAAAGACTAGCTCGATGGACGAGGGTCGGTTGATGCTGAGCAAGCTCCTCGCCGCTCAAGAATACGAGCACAAAGAGATGGAGGAGCAAATAACTGAAGAGGCCCGTCATCTCCACAACTTCCAAGCCGACTACCAAGGTAGTTAATGGTTTGAGGGAATCTGAGATCGTCACCAATAGTGCAGAGCAAGTCATTGCCATGGCTCGGGCAACTATTGCTAAGGCGTAGGCCTTGATTTAAGTTAACGAGCAGAAGCTTGCTGTCGCCAGAAAAAGGCTGGAAGAACTGGAGACTGCAAAGAAGCTGGTCCAAGAAAATCTTGCTGCTCATTCGTCTAGGTTGGAGTCTTTTCAGACACGGCTGGCTACGAAGAGATTCTTATCAGAGGAAGAGTTACGGGTTCAAGCTTTGACGGAAGTCAAGAAGGCACGCCAGCAGAAGATGCAGCGCCGCCGGGAATGAATCCATTCTTTAGCGGAGTAGGATTATTAGCCTTCTTCCACTTTTGTAACTTTTTTATTTTTCATAACACTCCATTTGTCAAATAAGAGAGTGTTTGTATTACTTTTATCATTTTGTCAAATAATAAAAGTTGCCAAATTTTTGTCTCGTCTTTATTCTTTCTTTGCCATTGAGAATCAGACAGACTTTTTTTGCTTGGATGAACTCAGCTTTCACAGTCGCAACCCTTGACTATTGTGAAAACGCAGTTCTTAGTCATTTTGTTGAGACGCAGCCATGAATGATAGAGAATAACTCAGGCTGTACTGAGTTTATGATTGGGACGCGACTCTCATTTGTGATGGAGACATGCTCTGATTCATTGAGAGGACGCGACTCTGGCCCTTTGAGAGGACGCAGCTCTGAATTGTTTGAGAGAAACGCAAACCTGCATTCTTCAATTTGATAAAGGAGACGCGACCTTCAGGTTTGTGAAAGGTTGCGAACTTATGGGCGCGACTCTAAATTGTTGAGGAACGCGGTCCTGAATCGCTAAACAGACGCGGCTCTGGATCATTAAGAGGACGCGGCCCTGGCCCTTTTGAGGGACGCGGCTCTAGATCACTGAGAGGATGCGGTTCTGGCTTCTTCATTTGATAAAGGGAACGCGACCCTCAAGTTTGTGAAAGGTCACAGACTTCTGGACGTGGCCTTTGAGTCTGTGCAAGAATGCGGACTTCAGGGTACAACCATCAAGTCTTGCGAAGGACACAGACTTCAAGACGCAGCCTCTAAAGCATCACATGTAATCCGTCTTAAAGATTTTGTTGGATCTTTCAATGCCAAGTCGGCGTTGACGGTTGAGGACTTGTGTCTTTGGTGTTTCCCGGAGTAAAATCCACGTGTCTCATCCACACTGAATTTGATATTCGTGTAGGAATTAAAGATGATGTCTTTGATTTTTATGGCATTAATTATAGGCCTTTTAGAGAGCCTATAAATAGGCATCAACCTCTTAACAGTCATTCATCTCGACTGTTTTCCTTTGCAAGCATGCACTCTAAGGGACTTCGTCTTGATTGTCCACCTTCCCTTCAGGGGTATGTGTTCTAAAGAACAAAAAGAACCCAAAGCTTCGATGCTTTCTTTCATGCTTCTTCGAAGATTATCACTGTTAAGTGATTTCAAGATTAAAAAGCATTGCTTTAAGTGCTTTCACAGCTGTGCCTTGACAAATGAAGTCCAACTTCTAAACTGTACCTTGACAAATGAAGCCCACCTCTAGAGAAATCTTCTTTGGGTAGGGATTGGCTTTTGCCATGATAAAGCTCGGTCTTTCGGAAGTTCTATCATCCCCGTCTATGAGAGACTCCGTCTCTTGATCTCTTTTTGAAATCCTTTTCCTGGGATTCATGTGTCCCTGCTCTGCAAATGCGCCTTGCACATTACTTAATAAAATGCGAGTTCATTGACTTCAAAGTTAAGTCTCAAGTTCTTCAGACGCGAGTGTGGTGAACTCTGCATTTGCGTCTTGAAACGCAAGTTTTGCATATGAAGCTCGCGTTTGGGGTTCTTGACTTAGAGAATTTCAAGTTTGTTCTTTTGAGCTCTCTGGACGGGAACATGATAAGCCCTCCGTCTCATATGCGAGTATGGCAAACTCTGCTCTCATCTTGGAGTTGCCTCAAGTAGTTTTTAAGACCCGCATCTGCGTTTTTGATTTATGCCTTACGTCTCATATATCAGACGCGAGTCTAATACCAAACTGTGTCTGGATTCCATATTCTCTATCCCTGCGTCAGTT
This sequence comes from Agave tequilana, assembly GCA_038442645.1. Classification (NCBI taxonomy): domain Eukaryota; kingdom Viridiplantae; phylum Streptophyta; class Magnoliopsida; order Asparagales; family Asparagaceae; genus Agave; species Agave tequilana. The sequence goes on from JAVJIF010017603.1 coordinate 79,259, forward strand.
AACTCCGCGTCTGGAGTTCATGACTTCAGCCCTGCGTTCGTACTTTTGACTTCCTGTTTCTTATTTTTATAGAATTTTAACCTCTGAGTTTTTGTTTCTTGCAGGTTCTGGTCATATCGATAGCGTCTTTTGCCAGGTTCATAGGAGAATGTTTGGACCGGTCAGCTTGTTTGATTGGAGAGCACTCGGGAAGTCAAGTCAGAGCTCCTGTCCACGAGCGTGCTTGGTTCATGGGGAATATTTGGACTGGCCCGCTTGCTCGAATGGCGAGCATTTGGGGAGTCAGAGCTCGATGTCCACGGGCGAGGAGGATCCGTGCGGTTACTGATACCCGTCAAGGCCTTATTGAACATGACACACCAGTAACACCTCGAGTTCTTCATGGTCACAGGGTATGGCACCTTTGAAGGCCACGGGAAAGAGGATGTCACCAGTAGGACCTTAGATCCTCCCTTCACCGATCTTACTCAAAGAAGTGACAGCGAAGAAAAATCCATGCTCGTTGGATGACTTTTTGTGGTGGAGGTGTTTCATTAAGCGAAGATTACGGCCTTGTGGAGACCTTCATACCAGTTGGTTGGATGGAATCAGAATGTTCCCCTGTATTTCGACCTCGAGAAACACCATTGTTCTCAAGAGGAGACAAGGTTGATCCGCCATTCTTTGTCGCAGTCAAGAGGACGAACTTCGATGTTTTGAGGAGTGAGTGCAACTTTTCACTGAGTAAGAGGGAGTCACTGAGCAAGAGGGATTTCTTTGTACTCCTTTGTTGTAACACTCAATCTTATTATATAAGAGAGTGCCTTGTATCACTTTTATATATTTGAATATCAATAAATGACACTTTTTCATGTTTCTTATATGTCTTGACTTCCTCTTTGTAATGAAAATCAGACAAATAGAAGTGTTACTTTTGATTTGCTAGAAATGTGATATTTAACTTAGTAAGTCAAGTTGAAAATTTTATTTAAAGAATTTAAGATTACTGTCAGAGGTGTGATATTAACTTGACAGGAGTGGAATAGTGGATTTGTGGACTTGCCAATCTATGTAGGAGAATGACAGTGAAATTTTCATCCCGTGGAGGATTGTGACCGAGTCTTTATTATAGGTTTAGTATTAACATAATTAGGACTCAGCTGGGGATTTGATGGAAACACTGTTAAAGGTATAATATTAACCTAACAGTACTTTTTAAGTGGACCCGCCATTCTGTTGACGAGAATAACAAGTGAGACAGACCTGTTGGGGATCTAGGAGATTTTTACTGTTAAAGGTGTGATATTA